>JABSTT010003839.1:0-24565 GCA_013339685.2 Hyalomma asiaticum | reverse complement strand
TCTGTCTCTCATTCCCCATTAGCAGCCATTGGCAAGTTCCAGTAGGAAACGTTAGTAAGAATAGAATTTAAGTGTTAGCTAAAAGCCGACTTATTCTGTCTCTCATTCCCATAGCAGCCATTGTTTACCTGCAAGGTAGTGCCTGTGAGATTTCTCCTGTGCGTGATTAACACTAAAAATTTGTTCAGAACGCCGTTGATTGAATGAAATCCAACGAAAGACGCCAGATGTTTCTAAAAGCCAAACGAAAGGACGCCAGATGTTTCTAAAGCAAAACGAAAAGACGCCAGCTGCTTCACGAAAGACGCCAGCTGCTTCACGAAAGACGCCAGTTTTTTCTAAAGCAATGGTTTTATTCAAAACCATATCGCGATACAGGTTTGTCAATCGTTTCACGTCAATTTTATCGGGCGAATTAACGAAGAATTTCACGGTTTAACCGATGATACTTCCAGGAGCTTCCCCAATCTCATCATCATTCACCTCGTGGATCTCTGCCGTCAATTTTTTTAGATTGTCGCCGATACTCTCTCCAAGAAAATGTTCCTCGAAACTCCACTTCGAAAGAAGGGGTAGAAATGAAATTCCTGCAATTTTATTCATTTGGTGCCACTATTTCGGTCTGTCACCGGATGTTTGCTCCGCTGTCTTGACTTCTTAAATGAAACAAAGAGATCCTTGCTAATTCTATTTGTACTTCCAATCCCGTTTTGTACCAAAATCAGTGCTCGTTGCCCTCATATCGAAAAGTTTCATTACTCTTGCATCCCTTCCATTCCATCTGTTAGTCTGACTACTGGACCGTTCAGTTTTGTTTTGTCTTTCTTTCCTTCTTTCTTTCTGTAGTTCCTTTTCTGTTTCTTTTTGCTTGTTCTTATTCTTATTGGCTCAGTCCCCTCTTGAAACACACTAGATTTACGGACTACTGCGCCCGACTCTTGGCCTATCCCCCTCAGTGGGTGAGTGCCATAAAAGAGGATCATCATCATCATCATCATCATCATCACCTAACTCTTAGGAAGACCGAGAAGAGTCGAGCGGCTTAGCTTGTGCCCCCAATGACGTCATTTGTTGACAAGAGGAGGCGCTCTACAACGTATTTGAAACACGTTCTATATATCATTACCTGTAGTGTGGCCCATCCCCATCGTGGGTATGCGCCAATTATAGGCCACAACAGCAACACTGCGAGTTCGCTTGAGCGCGCAGTCCCTCAACGACTATTGCCACCCTTATCTGGCCATGTTCAAACTGGCGAACTTACCAGCGCCAAGTGGCACAGACATGAATCATTATTTTTCCCGGAAGCACTCATTAATCTTATGTAACGGGACGGATTCCCTGAAATCGTAAGCAAAACGAGCAAGATTTCTTTCTATAACACCATCCGAATCATGCGACTGTCCGTACTATGTATGCGCTATCGCTGAAAGGAAATGAATGAAACTGCACCAATACTTCCTTTTTAGTAACTCAAATGTCCCTTTTTTTTTTTTTTTTTGAATATTTCGCAAACTTGTAGATTTATTTGAGGATCTGAGGAACAGAAAACCTAACAGCTTTATTTGTAGGTTTACTGCGAAAATGATCATTCTATCCATGCGGCTGAGCCATGACTGCACAGCGACATAAGCACCTAGGGTGACACGTTGGGCCACCTACCATCGGGCAGAGGCCGTCCCAGAATAGACCTTTTTCAAGCTATCCCAGAAGCCACTGCGACGCGTAGTGCAGTATGGGAAATGTGTGTACATCGGCGGAGGCAAGCTCGGTTTAAGCAGCGCCCGACGCAATGGCAGCTGTGGTATCGAAGCTACGACGCGATAAAAATCGAATCCGAGTTTGATGAATGCCGTCTGTCGACGTAGCCTGTTCATCCGCATCGTGAAACGTGCGTAACATTTAGATTTGCGCGTCCGGAAACGATGTACGTACAGAAAACAGGCGCCCTCAACGTGGCTATACATGCCTTGCACCTACGGTCATACGACCAGGCGCTGCGGGATACCGTTTCGCCATCGTGGAGGACCAGCCGCGGCAGTGAAAGTACGAACGCGTATGCTTTCTGTACTCGCTCTCGTTAGCCGCGGTATTTGAGTTACTCGAATCGCAGGCGAGCAATGAAGAGACGAGTGTGAAAAGAACACAAACCTTTTCCACGTGCCAAAGACGCACACAGTCAATGCGGCCGCACGAAGCAGCGAAAATCCCGAGGCAGCGCAGTTTGTGGCTGACGCGTATCAAGCGCGCCGATCGCGACACCGAACACGCTGATACATCCAAGTGTGCACAAGAGCCTACAAATGTTTTGCGAGCACAGTTATGCGCCTGTTCCTGCCTTGAGCATCGTCCGTCGGCTCCCGTCGTAACCGATCGCGAACGAGCGTAGCAGTGGCGCGCCGACGGGGGGAGGTTTCGGGTGTTGTAACCCCCCCCAGGCACGTAGGCAAGGGGGGGCCCAGGGGGGCCCGGGCCCCCCCCCCCGAAATTCGTCAAGTCAGCCATTGTTGCAGGGGTATAGAGGCACAAGTACGAGTAGCGCCGTGCGTTTTTTTTTTTATTTCGAAATAGGCTTGCCCTTAAGGCATGGTTTATTATGTTATGTTAAATGTGTGCTGCAAGTCCTGTGTTGTGTAGGAGCTGAAGTAGTGTCTTGTGGTATCTCTTGTCTTGTATCCAACGATCATAACTGGTCGAGGCACTGTAGCGGAGACCGTCTTGTTTAAGGAGACGAGAGCGCTCCCGATGGAGTCCTGTGCATGTCCATATGAGATGGTGTGCATCTGCGTCCGTCAGGGGAACAGAATACGGGCACGTATCACCAAGTGGTATGGTGCACCAGTTCCACGTAGAGATTACAGCCGGTGTAAGGGCCACCCCGGCCCGAAGTCTCCTAAGCACAACTTCCTTCCGCCCTAGTAAGGTGATGGGGGAGGGAGCAGACACACGGTGGGATAAGAGCACGTGTGTCCTGCCGGAGAAAGTTCTTACGGGCGCAAAGGGAGGTGAGGGGTTGGGGTGGGAGGGGAATGGATGGGGAATGTGGATTAGGAGGAAAGTGTGCCGCCTGGTCGGCAGCAATGTTGTGAGGGTAATGCTCTGGTAATGGAACTTCAAGCCATTCATAACGCCCTGAAATTCGCCATCTCTAAGCTACCTTCACTTGTGCGACTACATATATTCACCGACTCTCTAGCGGCTATACAAGAACTTAAAAAAGTGCACAAGGCAATGGAAATCTGCGAAGCCATACACGCCCTAAATCCCACAACTACGTGTGTCAAGGTACTCTGGGTACAAGGACATGCCGTGCGTATTTAAACAAATGAAAAACAAACGACAGTCAAGCAACTCGCTAAGAACAGCTACCCAAGAACCTTTATTCCGAAAGCACTTCAATTCCAAAAGCACGGCTACGCTTGCCCACAATTCAGCGTCCGGCTCCTGAATCACAGGAACACCACACTCTCCCACATGTCTGAGGCGTTAGCGAAACCATCGCCCGTATTCTCAGAAAGAAGGCATCCGAGTCACTCACAAGCCTACGAACACATGTTCTCCACATATTGCCAAAGGCAGTTCACCGAAGGAAAGAGCCCAAGGCACTGTATAAAATTTGTAATGCTAGCTACAACGGCGTAAAGAAAAACCTCAAAGAAGCATTTCGACAGAACAGGAATGGCCTCTGCAATTTTGCAACAGATCGCAACCCGATAGCCGAACATTCCCAAGATAGCGACCAAACGGTCATACCAAGTGAAACCAATTATCGGAAATAGTTACTGCTTTGTAATTGCGGAAAAAGACAGCAAACTTCGCAACGCACGACATTTTCATTTGCGTAAAACAAGCTTGTTGGAAACGAAATTACGAGAACGAACAAATGTTGCCATACGGTTTCGAAACCAAAGAAAACGACGTTATATGCACCTACTTCGTGCGACTTTTCTCCGTCGCATCAGTTTTATTTGGGAAGGTAGTTGGTTGGTTGTGTCGGGTTTTCTGGGCAAAAGCGACCATGGCTATATTGCGCGAAACGAGGATTCTCATCTACGGTCAGGGCGCTCGGTAGTTGGATTGCTGCAAGGAACAGTGCAAAGAATGACAGGACATACAGAAAAGGATAGCGTTGACTACGCCGGTGGATTCCCTGCGGAAATGTATTTCTTAACGAGGAGAGCGGTGTCTTTGTTGCTGCAGAGCTAGCGGGCGTCATTTATACAGTCGCGCAGTGGCGGCAACTTAGGGAGCATTCAGGTGCTTTGTTTAACTGATAGCTGCGCGGCGTGGGAACACGCACGCGTACGGCTTTGCTTTGCCGCACACGCAGAGTTTTTCCACGGCCGGACGGCGGAAGCTAACCGAAAGCTTGGAAAAGGGGACTTTTGTATGAAAAGCGACGGCTTCGACGACCCATTAACCCATTCACTCCCCCTGGCACCTCTGCGAACCCCACCACTGTTTTTCCGCCGCCTGCATCGTGGGGGCAGGCGCCCGCGTGGCGGAAGGAGTAAAATGGGTGAACAAACAGGGTAACCAGTGTCGCTTGTAGTTCTGCGGAAGGGTAATGTGAGCCACGTTCATTCCACAGATCGATTACCTGAAAGGTTCCCTCAAACGGCTCTTTGCAAACCGTCGAAAAACACTGCAAAGTTTGCAATTTGTGTTGAAAAAGCACGCCTGCAAGGGCAAATTGGAATCTGTGCAGATGGCCTTCGATTTCTGCCTCAGAGATATGACAACAGCGCATATCCTTACGCTAAAAGGTGAATGGGAAATCTGGAAAATTAAATGGCAAGCCAAGCAAGAGGAAGAACTTCCCCGCTCTGCGACGGACGCTTTATCTGAATGTGACAAAACCCTCTTCGCGAACGTTCACAAACTACTCGAGATATTGGCAACTCTACCAGTGAGTACAGCTGCTGCAGAATGCAGCTTCTCGAAACTGATAGGAGTGAAAACGTATTTGAGGAACCGAACAGCTGAATAGCGGCTTAATGGCTTGGCTCTTATGTCCATTCACCAGATGCAAGTCGGTGTCGACGGCTCTTATGTCCATTCACCAGATGCAAGTCGGTGTCGACGAGATTATCACCGTGTTTATGGAGAAACCGCGACGTATGAAAACTGCAGCGTCAACTGCTCTTTTCGGCCAAACTGCATGGTCGTTTTTTTTTCTTTTGCATCAATTTTTGCTATATTGTAAAACCACTCGCAATATCATTCTTTAATATTGCTTCTCAAAACGAATGTTAGTGTTCTGCATCTTTTGTATCACGAAAGCATCCGTATTTTGGTTCTTTGTGGTTCAATAAATGTGTTTTCGCGAATATGTCTGTTTTTTTCTTTCAAGAATTGCTGCCACAAAGTGGCTCACGTTCTTCTCGCACGCCTGTAGTTGAGACAAAGTGTGAGAAATTGGGTAGAGAAAGCGTCCGACAAATATTTTTTTTATTTCCTGGACATCTGTATGTGGGCGCCTGAATTTCCATTGCTTCTTTCTTTTTTTTTTGTCGCTCCTCTTTCCGTCACTGACTCTGTATGGCCCTTCTTCGTCGAGATTGCTTGGTTGGAAAGTAATCCTTTCTCGCGCATACGCACTAGCTTTACTGCAGTGTAAAGAAACTTGCCTCTTGGGCTTCATTCCACTCTGTTCTCTTTTTCCTCTAAATATTTAAGGGCCTTCTATATTCCCGGGCAAGTTTCTTTAAGCATTGTATAATAATGACCATGCTGTTATTGATGCTTTTGCCCCCCCCCCCCCTTAGGTAGTACCCTGAAGAGGGAATATAAGGGTGAATAAATGATGATGATGATGATGATGATGCTTTTGGGCCCACCCCGAAAAAAAATCCTGGCTACGTGCCTGACCCCCCCTGAGGCCGACCTAACCCCATCCCACTCCGTAACTTCTCCTATGTCCTAGAAGAATGTGGCGCTAATGTCTCTGCAAAATGCCGAAAAAAATAATAAAAATAATCATCATCATTGATGTTACTATTATTTGGCATTTTATTTACTTTTTTTTACACACGCAACAACTGTGTATGGCATGCCCGGCCCTTCGTGAAAAATTGAACCCCCCCCCCCCCCCCCCTGGTACAGATCCCGGTTGCGCTACTGGTAGAGCATTCCTCTACTTATTGCGCGCCTTCCTGAATAAATATACGGTCTCTCAAAATCTTGCCCAAAATGCCAAAAAAGGAAAGACTATAGTCTCGGGTCTTTGTGAAATTTTGACTCGATCAGAAGTCGCACAAAATGCGTTTTCCCCCATCGTAGAGCATTCGTCTACTTATTGCGCGCCTTCCTGAATAAAAATACGGTCTCTCAAAATCTTGCCCAAAATGCCAAAAAGGTAAGACTATAGTCTCGGGTTTTTTGTGAAATTTTGACTCGATCGGAAGTAGCACAAAATGCGCTTTACCGCATCGTAGAGCCTTCCTCTACTTATTGCGCGCCTTCCTGAATAAATATACGGTCTCTCAAAATTTGGCCCAAAATGCCAAAAAAGGTAAGACTATAGTATTGGGTTTTCTGTGAAATTTTGACTCGATCAGAAGTCGCACAAAATGCATTTTCCCGCATCCTAGAGCATTCCTCTACTTATTGCGCGCCTTCCTGAATAAAAATACGGTCTCTCAAAATCTTACCTAAAATGCCGAAAAAGGTAAGACTATAGTATTGGGTTTTTTGTGAAATTTTGACTCGATCAGAAGTCGCTCTATATACGTTTCGCCGCATCATAGAGCATTCCTCTACTTATTGCGCGCCTTCCTGAATAAAAATACGGTCTCACAATATCTTGCCCAAAATGCCAAAAAAGGAAAGACTATAGTATCGGGGTTTTGTGAAATTTTGACTCGATCAGAAGTCGCACAAAATGCGTTTTCCCGCATCGTAGAGCATTCCTCTACTTATGGCGCGCCTTCCTGAATAAAAATACGGTCTCTCAAATTTTTGCCCAAAATGCCAAAAAAGGTAAGACTATAGTATTGGGTGTTTTGTGAAATTTTGACTCGATCAGAAGTCGCACAAAATGCGTATTCCCGCATCGTAGAGCATTCCTCTACTTATTGCGCGCTTTCCTGAATAGAAATACGATCTCTCAAAATTTTGCCAAAAATGCCAAAGAAGGTAAGACTATAGTATTGGGTTTTTTGTGAAATTTTGACTCGATCAGAAGTCGCACAAACTGTGTTTTACCGCATCGTAGATCATTCCTCTACTTATTGCACGCCTTCCTGAATAAAAATACGGTCTCTCATAATCTTGCCCAAAATGCCAAAGAAGGTAAGACTATAGTCTCGGGGATTTGTGAAATTTTGACTCGATCAGAATTCGCACAAAATGCGTTTTCCCGCATCGTAGAGCATTTCTCTACTTATTGCGCGCCTTCGTGAATAAAAATACGGTCTCTCAAAATTTTGCCCGTAATGCCAAAAGAGGTAAGACTGGTCTTTTGTGAAATTTTGACTCGATCAGAAGTCGCACAAAATTCGTTTTACCGCATCGTAGAGCACAGTGGCGCACCGACGGGGGGGGGGGGGGTTCGGGTTTGTAACCTCCCCCTGAGGCCGACCTAACCCCATCCCACTCCGTAACTGCTCCTATGTCCTAGAGGAATGTGGCGCTAATGTGTCTACAAAATGCCGAAAAAATAATCATCATCATTGATGTTACTATTATTTGGCATTTGATTTACTTTTTTTTTCACATGCAACAACTGTGTAGTGGCATGCCCGGCCCTTCGTGAAAAATTGAACCCCCCCACCCCCTGGTAGAGATCCTGGGTGGGCTACTGGAGCGTAGCGAAATATGTCCTGGCTCGCGCGCCTCAAGCCACGCGCGACGCACTTTTGCCGGGGCCGGTGGTGTTGGGCCGGCGGGGCTACCATGGAAGTATTCTAAAAACAACCTTCTACGAGTCAGGGGAACCCAGCTGTTCGCGCCGCCGAAACGGAAGCTCATCGTACTTCAAAGCGCGATCGAGTTTCTGTTAACAGTCGGTGACGCACTCTGTGGAAGTGCTTCGTCGGCGCAGCAAGCTATATTTGCTGGTAGAGATCGCAGATATCTAATTCCTTTGCTCAGCATATCCCATCATTAACACACGCGCGCACGGCTGCGCTCACGTTTTGCATTATGACATTCGTCACGAATTTTTTTTTATGACTGAAATTTAGGGACACGGGGAAAAGAACAGCACAAACTGCATTCGTAGGGATTCCATGTAAGATCTTGGAGGACACAAATATCGATGGGACACTGACGTCTCTACACTGAAGCAGCGCATGTCATGAACAGCGCGCTGAAAGGACGGCGCCTCCTGAAAAGCGAGGCTGGTGCAGCGGCAGTCGCGAAGTCGATCGGCCCTGCGTGCGTGCCAGTCGTTGCCGTAAGATAAAGATGAAAGCCGCACGGAGAAAAACGAAGTAGTTGACGATGTCACCGCGCGTCACTTCGAGTACACAGCGTTGGTGCCCGTCGGCGTCCGGCAGCTTCGTGTAGGGATCGACATCGTCGCACGTTCGCGCATTTGCTCACATAAACATCGTGCCGATACGATTAACTCAGGCTGATAAGCTTTCCGCAAGGGACGGCGGCGACATTGTGCCTAGAAATTTAGAGAAAACGAACCAAAACGCGGTCGAATCAACGAATGTATGAACGGCGCTGCAGGGAACATGCCCGTCGCGCCGACAGCGGGGCAGTCGTGACGTCACGTGCAAGCTATGTATACTCTGCTTTGCTCTCGAACATCTTCAGAATAACTGATCAACTGCATTGCGTGAGCTGCAGCAATGACATTTGTCACTTACATGACAGCTGTGATCGTAATGTCAACGATCACAAAACTTGACAAATAAACAAAAAACTAAAATTCACACACTCAGTCTCAGTACTGCAATAAAAATGTTCACGCAACAGGATAGTTAACGCATAACATTTCAGAAAAACGAGATCACACACATGTTCACACATACAGCAGTCCGTGTGAACATCTAGGCGCTCGCAAATCTTCTCTTCTTCGTGCAGCAGTTAAGATTACAGAGCATCGAAGGAAAGTGTACGCGATCGCATGTGCGCTGTTTCACCGACACAGCTGGACATGGCACGTCGGCGGAGCTAGCATACATCAAGGACCACTGTCAACAAAATGTGGTTTTACTAAAGCGAAGTTTTATTGAAAAGGGAATCAAGCGACAGTCGCGAGTAGCGGGAACAGAGCCCAACGGGACAGAAGAAAAGTACACGCACCAAGCACGAAGGGGTACCAAAATGAGCCGGAATAACCCACGCGGTAAATGGAAAACCATACCTGTTTAATTAGAAAACAATGAATTACAGTACCTAGAAAGAGATATCCGCAACAGACTTCGTTCACGCACTGCGCACAGTTCGTTCGTTTAGCACACACTGCCCGTTGGTCTACTTCGTCGTCGCAAACACATCGCTATTTTGCAGTTGTCTGCGTAGGACCACACTGCATTGCCGACACAAACACGTACACAGGAATACAGCGTCCACACCTCGGTGTTCTCCGCACACGCGGAGTGGAGATACAAGCACATGGTCACTCGCAAACGCACGTACACTGCCGAGACTCCGGGAAACTACGTTCACGAGACATGCCAGCGCCACCCCGTACGACCAGTCCGACCCCCGCGAATGACCCCCTCTATACCCCTTCTTTTTCATTGTCCCGTGCAACTGTGCGTCTGCTTACAAAAGAAAACACACAAAAAATGCGTTTAGCCTCGCTCCCATGTCACTCACTCGGAGCGAAAGACGCGCTTGGAAATGCTGGGCATCGCTCTGCTGGGCGGCTGGATGTACACACATTTCCCAGAAGCACTTGCGCGCCCACGGGTGACGCTGCGGTGCTTGAAAAAGGTCTATTGATGGTTGCTGCATGCATATTCTGAGAGATCGGTATGGACATCATTGCAGTTTTTTACTGCAAACAGGTGGATCCTAAGTTAAGTATAACACTGACAACCGGGCTAGTTGGTTGGAGTTAATGGTGAAAAACTGCGCCACCAAAATTAAGCAAACCACGGGAGTCTGAAAATCGAGCGACTATGACCCACTCCTGGTGACACGCGGGTAGTTCAGTTTTCATTTCCGGAAGTCGTTGTAGTGAAGGATATAACTGCTGTAGCGGATCGACCTCTCCTGCACGTTTTAGTGCGTTGTTCCTTTTAAACATCTTCCTCGGGAATGGCGGGGAGCCTGGAGGCTGAGCTTCACCTCGACTGTTGCCACGGGGCAGCGCTGTGCGCCGTACAATAAACACGCCTATGGTATTATATACAAGGTCTGTTAGAAAAGTATTCGACTTTCCTTTTTTTTTTTTTGCGAACACCTGACGGATATGAAGCAAGTGCGCTTGCATCAGCCGACCTTGAACCCTCGTGCGCATGCGCGATTTTTTTTTCGTACCTGCCAATGGTGTCAGTCGCTGGTACGCAGCGTTTGAGTGAGATAGTGCGCAGTGCTCTCGTCGGTTTTTTTTTTTTTTTTTTGTGCTCAACAGGAAATTGGCGCATTCATCACGACAATGCTCCTGCATATTCCTCGCGCTTGATTCAGACTTTTTGGCGAAAAACCAGACCCCTGTAGTTCAACAGCCTCCTGCGACTTCTGGCTGTTTCCCAAAATCAAGAGGCCATTGAATGTAGCGCGATTTCAGACAAGAGAGGGCATTATGGCTGCGACGACAGCTGTGCTAAACTCCATTCCGAAAGAGGCCTTCTGGGAATGACTCCAGCAATGGCAGCACCTCTGGGAAAAGTGTGTGGCTTCCCGAGGAGACTACCTTGAGGGTGATTAAGTTTCCAGCGCTCCAGTTATGCCAGTTTTCCTTTCTTCGGCCAAAGGTCGGATACTTTTCTAACAGCCCTCGTATATTACAAGTATGCTAAGCGTATGTGCATGGCAAAACGACAAACGTCATGTAGCTCGCGAACGATTCACGTACGTTGACAAATCACTCATTTAGCACGGGAGACATCTTAAGATTGTGGAGGACGTATAGCGAGACACATTGTATGCGTGCTATTTAATAAATTGCGAAATCATCACGATGTGAATAATGCAGCCGAAAGGGCACATCACTGGCGGCTCATCGAGAAAATTTGCACATTGAGCGTCCATTTCTGACGCGCGTAGCGTACAGCCAAATGTACCATAACAAAATACATTATAAATGCTCGACAATATGCAGCATATTTTCACTTTATATGCCATAGAGCACCAAACGTTTAAAAGTCTCGAATGACTAGCAATAAAAAATACAAAGGGGCCAGTAATATCCGTTATGTAGGAGCTTCGAAAAAGTCCGCCACATGGCATGCGTTGCGAGGAACCATAGGCGTCCCCACGTCGCATTTGAACGCACGGGCAAAATCCGCCGTTCCGCGAACCGCGGCGTTGCAGTCCGGACCAGGTTCGAAGCCGAGCTGCCGGTGCGCCACGCATCTGTTCAGGAAGAAAAAGCAAAGTGATCAGTCGTCTAAGCGAAGAAACAACGCTACCTATTGAAACGCTTGTATTGCGATAGCAATTATATGGACAGCCTCGGCTGGTTTTTGCCATCCCCGTCGTCGCCGTCATGAACCGTATATATATATATATATATATATATATATATATATATATATATATGAAAGTCGCAAAGGAGAGAAACTCAGATAGATGCTTCCGAAGCGCGGAATCGAACCAGGAACCCGTCGCTTCGCAGCGCGTGGCGCTAACCACTACGCCACGAAAATCATATCCTTCAGCGAGCTAACGGCGAGCCTTATATATGCACCCTTTACCGCTGGCAGGACTCAGAGACGGCAGGTGCTTATAAGCGTTTCTTCATTACCAGCGAGATGGCGCGAGGCGCGCAGCGGGTGCATTTAAAACTCGTCGGCCAGCTCGCTCGCTTCTTCTGTTTGCGCAGGGCCTTGCCCTTCCTTTGTCTGCTCGCGCGGTTGTGTCGTGGTGGGAGGAAGAGGGATGTTTCGAGCTTTGACCGTGATGTCCGCGCTGATGTTACGGGGTCCGCTGCGGTGGTGTAGTGGTTACGGTACTCGGCTGCCACCCAAAATACGCGGGTTCGATCCCGGCCGCGGCGGTCGCATTTTCGATGGAGGCGAAAATGCCAGAGGCCCGTGTACTGTGCGTTGTCAGTGCACGTTAAAGAACCTCAGGTGGTCTAAATTTCCGGAGCCCTCCACTACGGCCTTTCACTCTATCTCTTTCACTCCCTTTCCCACACACCCACGGACGCTTAGCCGTGCTCCCTACATGGGCTGCAGAAATTAACGTCCTTTCCTAACCAAATCACAATCAATCAATGTTACGGGAGCGTACGAAAGTCACTCGAGCTCCAGGGACGCCGCTAAACGAACGAACAGAAGATGAGGGCGAGCTATCAAGTGTCACAGCTCGACACTTGAAGCACGCTAGTTTACTTCGCTGCTTCGGCCGCCTTTGCAAAAGGAGCGCTGTTCAAACTGAGAGTATCAATTTTGACAGCTTATTCGCGCTCGTTCGGTGTATATCTGTGCGTTAGTTTCGTGCGTACTTCACTTGATAGTTCGCGCTCATCTTCTGTTTGTTCATTTAGCGGCCTCCCCTAGCTTTGTATGTGTAGCTTCGTGGCACACAACGTATAAAGCCCTCCGTACCAGCACGCACTGCCCACGGAAGGCGCTCACTTAGCAAGTGTATCTTTGTTACAATTAATATTGCTCCTGAAGCTGCGAGCCTCACTTCCTATAGCATTACAGTTTCTTGCTATTGCATTCATTGCTTCGCACTTGCGGCGAAACTGTGACTTTTTGTTTGTTTGTTTTGCTTGGTTGCTGGTGTGTGCGTGCGTGTGTGTGCGTGTGTGTGTTAACTGCTTTGTATTAAATGCTGTACGCTGATCATAATCACCCGTTTTACGCCTATACTGCAGGAGGAACGCCTCTCACAATGATCTTCCCACTCTCTCCAGAGCCAGCTGATTAGATTCTATGCGTGCAAATTTCCAAACTTTATCTACCTTCGGCATTTAAGGCGACACTCAATGCAACGTGTTCTACACATGATATTTTCGCGATGAACTCGCACCTCCGTCCATCCATGGCAGAGATGCAATTGCCGCCAACCGCTCTGGATCACAGTCCACCGCTCCAGATGTCGTAGCTTTTCATGTGGTTTACGATATGTGCTATATGCTTCACATATAATTGAAGAAATGACTGCGATGGCGCATCGTCATTCACGTCATTTATTCCATGCCCTACGTGACCTATTGATAATGTACTCGTAAATCTTAAACTGGGAAGCGCAAGTTACGCAGGTGATAAAGAAAAAGTATTTGCGGGCTCTTCAGCTTCGCTTTTAAGCGTGAAACCTGCAACGTCACTAGGTCCCGTTCTCATGGCCTCCCCGCAACAGAATTATGTCTTTTCGTACATTCGAAATGAAGCCCGAACTATCATGTGTGTAGGTGTGACGGAGAGCTTACTTGCTCGGATTTTTCTGGAAACGACGGTAGCGGTAGCTCGCAATGATTATTGTGGCCTTAGCTACACTGGCCGAGCTGGAACAGTTTCGCGTGCGCGTCCGAGAGCCATTCTGCGCATGCGCGAGGAGCAGTGATGTCACACAGCTGGCGCACCAGAGCCGCCGCTTCCGCACACTCTGCCGCGGCCGCGCGCGCCTCGCCGGTCTGCGCATTCCAGAGGATTGACGTCATAGCCGCAACAGACGCACTGGCGACGGCGCGCCCGCAGATGTGCGGCTCCGTTGTGCAGTCGCCGTTTGACACTGCGCCGGAGCCGCTTGATAGCGCCTCTCAATTTGCGCGCATGCGGATACGTATCAGTGGAGGTTATATATACAGCGGGGAGGAGGAAAAGAAAAACAGAAAGACAGTGAGGTTAGCCAGCTGTCAGACCGGCTTGCTGGCGTTTGCCAGTGTGGTATAGTCATGGAGAAGGAGAGAGCCGTCTTTGTGGGAATAGAGAAACGACCTGACGTTGAGCAAAAATATAGATGTGTCACATAATGCGTATACCGTGCGTGTGTCATTGAAGCAGCAGCAAGCATGATAATCAGGCTAATCCTAGACAACCAGGAAAGCTAAGAATAATCAGCTGAACCTTAGCTGACGCTACGTATGTCCTGGCATAACCGAGCTAAGGCACTGCAAAATTTTTTCCGCCGTGTACGCCTACGCGGACGCCGACACCTGAGTTTCTGGACACGAGCTCCATAACGCTGTCAATTTAAAACACGCCAGATGACAGCGGCCATCTCATGTGCTTGAACCTGCGCTGTGTGTTTTACGCTTTTTATGGTTCCTGATTTGCGCATTTCAGTTTAGGTGTATTGAATTAACAAGCCCAGCAACTAATTCTTTAGAAAGTCAATCATTACGGCGAGTTGAACATGCATGCATGTTCTAAAACACATCATGTGTAAAGCCTGCCCTACCAAGTGCGCATCATGTTGACATGCATGTCATTACCCGTAGGTCAGGGCTGTCACAGACTCTAGTCTTCTAAAGTACATTGTGGTAATAGCAATCTCATCATCAAATTCATCGCTACCAGCAAAACATCATGGTAGTATTGCCATTGCCATGTTTCTTTTTTCCCTTTGTTGTTTCGTGGTGCAAGGACCCAGTGTGGCGAAAGAGACTGCCATAACAAAGGCAATATCTCGTTCGTCTCGTTGTATGCAGAACGTCCATGGGTTTCTAACTTCTCATGACCCGTCGTTCATGTCTGCCGCGCACCCATTCTACGCCTTGCAAATTTCTGCAACTAGAAAAGTTACCCAAACACAAAGACCTTGTAGAACAGAAATAGATAGATAGATAGATAGATAGATAGATAGATAGATAGATAGATAGATAGATAGATAGATAGATAGATAGATGTGTGTATGTATGTATGTATGTATGTGTGTGTGTGTGCGTGTGTGTGTGTGTGTGTGTGTGTGTGTGTGTGTGTGTGTGTGTGTGTGTGTGTGTGTGTGTGTGTGTGTCTGTCTGTGGATGGATGGATGGATGGATGGATGGATGGATGGACCGAGGGACAGACGGATGTACGGGTGAATGGTGGATGGATGGACGGACGGACGGACGGACGGACGGACGGATAACGAAGGGCTATAAAAAACGTAAACAATAGAGACGACGCACCTGCTTCGACAGTAAGTCAAGAAGAACAGTTGGTCTCCACTGTAGAGGTGATCAACCCGATTATCGTCCTTGATTGCAATCATCGCTCGACGTTTCGCATTCCGGCCGCGAGTTTTCACAGCGCCAGTTTTTTCCTCCATCTTGAGTGCCTGCCAGGCGAGTCCCATGGCGAATATGTCTCGCACGTTCGTCCGGAATTCGTCGCTGCAGTTGAGGTATTCGACCCGGTGGAAAAGGTCGCTGATGTCTGCCAAGGGCTGCGACACGATGTTGATGTTGAAGTCGTTGGCCTGCGTTCACGAGGACACGGCAGATATGTGTTTACTGTATTGCCGAGTCATTGTATGTGGGATTTTATTTCGCATAAGAGTTTAGCGATGCGGGTTCATTGGCAGTTAATGGAGGTATAACAGATGAAAAATTCCCAGCTGTCCTTAATTGCGTCTAAGAGACACGAAGGCAAAGTTATTGAGATCACTCGAATAATCCAGAGCTTAATCCAATGTAATCCAAGGAAAATCGCGGTTTCCAACAGCAGAATGTCGGGCGTTATAATATTGAAGGGGAGGGTCTGGCTGTTCTCAATGTCTGGTTTCGCTCTTGGTTTCGGGTCCTACAAAATATTATCAATGTTAATTACTCTGAAACACTAATCAATTATTTATTTCTGTAATCGCGACTCATCAGTTACACACGGCTGGCGTGCTCTGTCTCCCTTCTGACCTTCCTTGAGTGGTGTGACCTTCCTTGAGTGGTAATACTGACGCACTCGCAATATGCGTCAGTATTATACGAGCAAATCTAGCTGGAAACGGCACATGCTATAGCACCGTGTACGTGCAGGGGGGGAAAGTGTGGTGCAGGGCGCATCCACACGTTCAGAAGATCATACTGTTACCAAGGTGGCATCGTGGAAATACGGCGAGATGTGCTTGTCAAATGACAGCGTGCGCAGGTGCTGTCTTGTCCCAAAGCTTTGCCACGCGAGCTTACAGTCAGCCCCAGTTCAACTCGCCCGCAACCATAACATGCCCTCATCAGAGCTAATTGCATTTCGTGCTGACAGAAATATGTATGTGTCCAGCTGTTTCGTGCTAAAGGACTCAAGCTGTTGCACGAGCATTGTGTGCCATTGTCGATGGCACAAGGCTCCCTTCTGCAATAAGCGATATTTACTCAGCTTTACCTAAACGTTCTAGGCAGTCTCCTACCCACAAAGGCAAATCGCAACGATCGATAACAAGCGAGGAAAACAAGAGCAGGAAAGGCACAAGACAGCAGGACGAGCACAGTGTGTGTTGTCCTTTCCTTTCGCGTTAGTCATTCAACGTCTTGATACAGGCTTAATTCTGGACACCCCGCGGAAAACCAAAGAAGCCAAACTCATCACATTCGGTAAGCCCTGCGCGCGGTACAAACAGGGACGTCTAACGTATACAAGTCTCTCAGCATATAGCACGTACTGACAGTGTGCGGCAGCAACTACGAACTACGAACTTTGCGCTTACTCGTTTCGGTCACATGCCGGCACCCAGTTGTCGATTTTTGCCCTGCCCATAAACGAGATGTCTCCCGCACCATGTGGCAATGCCCGATCAAGTCTACTGTACTCTGCTCTTCACTCTCACACAATAAAACATCAGCAAGGACCCGTGGGATACTACCCTAGGCGAGTTCGAACAGAGCTTATAGGACCGAGCCTCGTGGCGGTATCACGAGGTTAGCGGAGGCCTACTTGGACTACTAGAGGGGCGTCTGCGAATTCACGATGTTGTGAGGGACGCCTACTGAGAATGCAGCACGGAAGCTTTATTTCTCTCCTATGGCCCCTCCGCTATCATAACAAGGCAGCAATGTTTAGTATTCGTTCATGAACCATATGGCCCAGACCAATGTTTTGTTGTAACGAGGACATGTGTATTGAAGAAGAATTATGCACGGACGCTCTTCACAGACATAGATTCTTCTAAACTGACAGCACTGTGTGCTCTTGGATGCGGAAAATCCGTCTCTCGGGCTTACTTCCCGATGATACGAGCCGTCGCTTCAGCTCACGTGGATTATTGTGCCCAATTCAGAAAGCGAGTACATCTACGCTCAAAACCGGCCTGATCCACAGAAAAAAAAAAGATTTGGCCCACGATCGAAGATGACGTTGCCATATTGAAGCACATAGATAGTCACGTCGTGTGAACCACTGACGTGAAACGTAAGAACATTACGTGGCATGACAAAGGGTCGACGTCATGTGACGAGGACACAAGACATCAACGACGAAACAGAATGGAATCGAGATAGTGCACATTCTTAGACGCGCAGTGTTTTTGCACTCTATGCACGTAACGAGACCTATGTGCTGCTTTAGCATTTACATTGGAGTTGTTAGGCTAAGTCGTCGGGCGATTTTGTGGCGTACGACTCACCAATGTTATCACTAAAGACCGACAGCTTCACATGGGGAAGGGTACAGCGCCTATCCAAACAGAGCTATTAGAACAGTTGGCAAAATGGCGGCATGGGACGACAACACTGCGTCAGTACAACAACAACAACAACAACAATAATAATAATAATAATAATAATAATAATAATAATAATAATAATAATAATAATAAGAATAATAATACTCTACACGGGTATACAGTGACCAGATGCGTTGTCGGTGGACAAAAGATCATGGTCGAAACTTAGACGGGGAGGAAGAGATATCTCTTATGTCCAGAGTAGGAGCACTGTTGCGTAGTACCAGTTGCTTGCTGCATAAGCTCTTCAATATCCCACTGAAGCCACTCACGTGCATTGGTGGTGAAAGAGGGTGACGCCGCACCGCATGGTGGGCCGGCTATATGGAACCCTCCGTGAGAGCCAAGACAAGACTATTCGCATTTAAAAGTGCACTGTCTTAGTCGAGACACCTACCGGTGGCTCGAACATCTGCAACACGCTGTGCGCAAAGGCGGATCCGAGACCGCCATAATTGGCCGCTCGACGTACAGCGCTCTCCGGGTGGTACATAAGGCTGCTCAGAGCCGCGTGGGACACGTGGACGCGGTTGTCCCATGGCTCGTACCGCAGCGCCTCGAACCGATACTGCTGCCACAGCAGCTGCATGTGTTCATGCTGTTCGGGGGACAGCTCCCAGAACTTCTTACTGAACTGCCACCAGTAGTCCATAAGGTGATGGCGCTTGGTGGAATTTGGGGTCGTTGACTCCGGCTCCGCTGTGCTGTTTCCGGACTCGGCGCCTTGACCGCAAATACTGCAGAAGCCCGCGTACAATTCCGACAGTGTGGCGTTGGATTCCTCCACGTCGGGCGGCCACACCACAACCTGCGGCCGCAGCGCTCAATAATGAAAACAAATCACATGCCGTGCAGCGACACAATCAACTCGAGAGAATGTGTATCCGCGCAAAGTATTCTTCATCGAAAACAGAAATGGGCTGTATTGGTTTTCCGTGAACATCCGTTTTTTAGCAGCTTTCATTCACTTTTACTACATGTGCCATCACCTGTCGTTACCCAAGTTGGTCTGTACGACAAGGGGTGTGGGTATAGTGGCCGCTACCGCTTCTTAACAATTATAATGGGAATTTACGTTGTAAGAACAATGTAGTGAAGCAGGCCGCATGTCGTAAGAAATCAATATGTCACTGAATCACATTGTGTCACGACCTTGCCGATGACATGTTGGGCGACCATCATAAGGAAATATTCCGTCCCCACGTGAACACGTATCTCGTGAACTACCAATTACATTTGCTCTTTTTCTTTTGCCTCTTTATTGGCTCGTTTTCCTAACGTATTCATCATTTTATTATTTACCTATTTTAGTAGGATTCCTTCGTTATATTTCTTCATAAAATCTTTTGTTTTACTGTGACAGTTTCTCGAAGATTGGAGGACTTCTGACAGTGAATTAGCCTTCTGCATTAGATGGTTCACAACGGCTCGGGTGTACTGGCGCCTATTTCTTTTACTTCAGCTTGCTGCACGCTGTACTCCACAATGCGATGCTCGCAATATTGTGTCCTTCAGCTCGAATTTCGTCTTTTTTAGGTTCTCGTTTCTGCGAACCCTGGTTTTTATAGAATGAACTTGATGAGTGACTGCGCCGACTCGGTGCCCGCGAATTTTCGCCCCATTCAGAATTACGCCCTAGAACAAAAGAAAGTTGAGCTAGTTGGCACCCGTTGGCACCGATTCGCTATTGAGAAGGTAAGGCGTAGAGGCGTGGATGCTAGGGAAAAGCGATATCTCATCTTCTATTGTGTCCGCGTCTGCAAGTCTTGGCGTTTCTTGTTTATAAGAAATCCCCCCACCATCAGCCCCACCCCTTGTAGACTCTTTGTAATGAGTGCTTTCTCGCTTGTGCGTACCTGAAGGTCCCGAAGCATTGTCGCCGTGCTGTCTTTGGCTACACTGCTCAACCACGGCGCCTTGGCAACGGCGCTTGCCACTAAGGTGATGATGTGACGTAAGAAATTTGTGACCGCTTCCCGTGACTGCTGGTTGAATAGCTTGACAGCACTCTCCGAGGCGATCAGGAGTCCGAACCTGTCGGCCACTATCCGATAACACTCCAACTTCACCTCACTGCGAGCTGCCTGAAAATAGAAACATTATGCGAATGATGCCTGAGAAACGAGAGAATCGAATGAACCTTTATTGTAAGCATATTAAGGTAATGCGAAGAAGTGAGTATGCAAGTACTCGTGCGCATGCTTACGTGTGTCCCTATTAATTTTGCGTGCTGCCGAACTGCAGGTATACGTGTCCTTACTAAATGGCCAAATGGCGTGAGTGCGTTCACTTGTTTGTGTGTGCGTACGGGTTGGTGGGTACGGGGTTATCAGGCGAGCTATTTAAGCTGCTATAATATGATGTTAAATGACTCATTATGGCGTTCGTGTGCACTTCAAATGAGAAGGCTACAGCGGTATTCCACAGCCAACTCACCTCTTGACTTCCGGCAATCACGACGTACCCCTGCGGCCATCCGATCACGGTGAGAATCTGCACTAGCCACCAGGACAAATGCCGCATGAGTATGTCCGCGGAGTATGTGTTGGTTAGGTTCTGGACAGCACGCAGTGTACGCGCGTCTCGCACGGCCGCCATCGTTGTGGAGTTCGCCAGATGGCCCCCTGGCGTGGCTTGGACTGGTTGGAGCCAATTATCCAAAGTAGTGTTAGCGACAGCTTCGGCAATCTTGGCGATAGTGCTCACAACCACCTTGGGGGCAATTCCTGGCGATCGCGCGGCGTCTATGGTGGTCAGCACGTCTTTCTCAATGGCCAGCTCTGCAGTGATGTTCTCAGAGTCGGGTAGGGTGGCGTTGTACCTCGTGTAGAACAGCCGGTAGTACTTCTGTCGGGTGTCGGTCAATTCGAGAGTTCGCACGAGGTCCAGCCACGACGACGCCTGCGAACCCGCCTGGCAGTAACAGATTTCAAGGCTTTTGAAGTGTTCTGCAACGTTTCGCCTCTAGTATTAAACAAGCACCGCATTCTAACCTAGATTTAAGTTCATGATTGGGCACTCGAAGTGTCAAACTACGTAGGATAGTGTAAGCGTTTCTCCTGTCATCCCTGTGTTCTCACCGCGTAGCTGTGGCTTTATAGCCGACGGCTGCATTGGCGCTGCCGAGCGCGGTCATTAAGAAAACATCGTGTACGCACTCTGCGTGGAGTTACCCCTGTTTTGAGACAAGGCGCTCAG
Source organism: Hyalomma asiaticum (assembly GCA_013339685.2). NCBI lineage: Eukaryota > Metazoa > Arthropoda > Arachnida > Ixodida > Ixodidae > Hyalomma > Hyalomma asiaticum. The sequence continues at coordinate 3,649 of JABSTT010003839.1, read as the reverse complement.
GCAAGAGTACAAGGAAAGAGAACCGAACAACAAAATAGCAGCTATTATCTAAAAGTCTTGGCTGGTCATTCGCATATAAAATGGGGACATTTTTCATCAAATTTCACTCTAAACGCGCTTTTACTTTTACTTCCACCTTCCTACAGGTGATCTTGTACTGTAAAGTCCATGACAAACGCTCGTCTGGTGAGGAAACATACAACTGTGGAACCATGAAGCATGACGAGGAGCGCCATGACAAGCAAAAACGTGTGATGATGTCTGTGTGATGGAGACTACAGAAGAACACCGTGCTTTTTCTTATATGCAGAATTCGGCGATAGACGCGTGAACGTCCTGTAGAAAGCCAACAGTCGAAAGACTATAGGCGCAAGGTGCCTGCACTCAGATTCTGATGTGTTTGCTTGCAGCAGCCATCTTTCACAGTGGTGTGCGCTGGTCGCTGGAAGGAAGAACTACGATAGCTTTCATCTTTTCCTTATGTCATCCTTGTAGCCTTTCTTACGTCACGATCAACTCAAAACGCACAGCGCCCAACCACTCACTGAGAGTCAGAGGTGTGCAGTGTTAGTGTCGCACGGGTTGGGGAACCATCCGCAGCGTCTGCACGCAGCTCGAATCAGCTTGACTATCGAAAAGGGCTCGCAGAGAAGACTAGGCGACGTGAAGAGCAAACAGAAGTTAATTACATCGCGACGGGTGAGTGGGGCGCTCTAAAGAACGGCCCAAAGCTTGCGTCCAGCAGCGCGCTATAGAGCAGAGTGTGACGTGTGGAGGGAGAGGGAACGCCCTTTTCCTTTTACACTCCTTTCATGAAACGTTCCTAATGCCCTTCACAGTAGAGCATCCTGCCAGGCCATGCCGAAGTTCCGCAAACAGTCAAGTGCTCTCCGCAACGTCTCGCGAAGGACAGAGGGCTACCGCTTACCGCAGACACACTTGCTTGGTGGCCGGGCTTAACGGACGATCTCCTCGTTTGGCGTTTCATTTCAAGTGCATTTGAACCGCTTCAAACGTAACATCAGCAATGCCGTATTGATCTTGGTTCAAATCCGCACAGGCGTGGAGTTCCACAGCAGACGGCTCACAACCTATGATGTACCAAAACAGCACTCCTACCACATAAGAGCCGTGGCTGAGAACCCAAGGTACAGAACGAAATGATGAAAGTGAGGGACGGGTGGCACCACTCGTATTGAGCTTGGTTCAAGTCAGCAGGTACATGGACTTTTCTCAGTATAAGCGATAGCTGTTAGGGATACGGGCAGCGCCAGCGAGCACCACAGTTTTAACAAGCCCATAACAGCTTACGCTGTAAAACTAACATGCACTAGAACGTAGGCTACTTCCAGGGGACCCGTCATTCCAGATACGTGCTATCTATAACACTCTTGCCCTGCACTTGCCTCAATGATAAGTCCCGGCAAATGGCTGACGTTCGATGCCTGTTCACCATGGTGGACCATGTGTACATAGGCGCGGAACCAGGTGTCCACGCCCCATTTGAGAGAAAGGCTGAGGACCGCCTCCAATGGATGGATGTGTGCGCTGACCGGTGGGTCGAAAGGCCACGGTACAGACACGTACGCGAAAAGTTCGCGAAAGCTGTCGATGGATGGCGAAGTGTCGCGCTGGCCGTAGCTGCTGCACTCCTGCAAGAACCGGGACACCATCCTACGTGGAAAGGAAATGTATGTTTCAATCAGAAGTATGCCGTAATGTTATACTAACAATAGTAATGTTGCTGGGATCAACAGGGGCGACCTTTTGCGGCCATTCATTCAACGACCAATAACATCTTGCAATTAGAGGCACACCGGGGCCCGGAAACACGTATAATGCATCTTAATCTGACTTTAGCGTTTTCGTCGACTAGAGTGGGCAATGCAGCCCCATCATTACGGACGATACGAGGGCGTGTGAACGCAGTCGCCTAAAAATCACTGAAATCTCTGTCAGAGTCGTTGGACGACAATGAAATAATCGTTGTACGCGTGCACCATGTGTGACTGACTGAAGCCTACAGTGCTGCGTCGACCCCGCCACGAGTTGCTTACCCATGCGACTGAAATCTACGTCAGACTGTCTTGGCACGTCAATGCGAAACCTCCACCTCGAAATCGAAACCGACAGTGGTTCTTTAAGACAGTCGTCTTAAAAATATATTGGCTGCGTTCCGAAGCACCGCGATACTCTTAAGATTTCTCGAAGCGATAGTTTCTGTTTAGCGCAACATTATGACATTATCTTGAATTAGAGTCAGTACCTTTTTAAAACCAAAGACTTAGATGTCTCATAGGAACGTGGACCCTGAACTTAGTGTCATCACAAACGGTGAAGAGTGCTGTACAATGTTATCACGTGACCTAAAGAAGAAAGAATTGAACCAAAGCTCGCTAGCCATGTGCGAAGTAGTGATTATTCATCAATAAAGTTAAGTACTGATTGATTTTTGATCGTATAGAGGTTAGGTATCTATGTGACTCAATCCCACGACTTTGATAGGAGTCCAGCCCCGACATTCTGTCTCGAATCGGAGGCGTTCTTGGACTCGAACCCAAGACCTTGCTTATATTAATGTTACATGAAAGTAGGTAATAGCGGAATAATGTGGATTATGGCGGATTAAGATACATACATGTGGATTAAGACGAATTAAAGTGCCAATAAAGGTGTGCAAGAGACGTCATGAAACTTCCACCTTCGCTTCTCTTAGGCAATCGCCCAGGACATCTGAAATATTTTGTTGCATGTTTTTCATGTGGAGGCGCAACCGTGAACACTTCGCCTTTTAAACGTTTACTTTTTCGGCGTCAACACTCGGTAAACTAGGCAAGTTCCCATGCAACTACAGTGTTGCATGGGAATTTCGGTCATCGACCAAGTGTTGCTAGGTGTTATGGTTGCTCCATTGCGCATATCGGAATATAGAAAGCGCTGGCGTTTACTCCAGGAGCTTCTCTTACAGAGGGAGCACTGATTTGCCTCATGTAGTTGCGAGTGAAACAACCCTTTAGTCGTAAAGTCGTCATCACATGGCGGACTTACACGGAAGCTGAAAAAGCGGTGTCGTTGTCCGCGAAGAGCTTGACCATCCGTAGCTCGTAATCTCGGATGACCTGCTCGACGACGCTCATCGTACCACGGCCCCCGCTTATGGTTCCGTAACCACGGTGCTGGTTCTTGGAGCAAACGAACGCGTCAAGGTCGTGGCAGGGGTCTACGCTGTAATTGAGCACACCGTCGAATGCCGCCGACAGCTCGGCGCAGGCGGATGAAACGCACACGCCTTGAACGGCGTGCTGATGTCGGGTGTCCATGAGCCACAGCAAGAGTGCCACGACGCAGGCGAACACGGCCGCGAACATGAGCAAGAGCGGAATGTGCTGCATGTCTTTGTCGCTTGCCTGCAGGCTGAACCTGGCCAATGGCGCCGGTGTAGAGTGAGTCTTCAGCGTGGTCGCCTGCGAGAGTGGCAGTCGGGGATGCACTCGCTCACAACATCTACGAACCTTCAGGGGGGTTATCGAGAGGAGTATATCAGGGGAATTATTGCTGTGAACGAGAAAAGACATTGATAAATCGGCCAAGACTGCTAACGGCTGTGGTTCAAATCGGATGCACCTCTGGTAAACGCGTGTGTTATTCC
>JABSTT010003838.1:0-26055 GCA_013339685.2 Hyalomma asiaticum | reverse complement strand
TCAGCCGTTTGGTTTAGTTAATTTAGATACTTGTATCTTCATTCATTTCTTAGTAGTCTGAGATGGCTTCCTTACATGTTGCTTTACCTCCATTTGCCATCGCTGCTTCGAGGTCACGACGCAATAAAATTAGAAGTAGCTCTGATGACACTACACAATCCACTAATGCTCCCATAACATTTCGGGCATTACATGCGCACCCCACCGTACATTGTTTAAGTGAAAGCGCGTGGACTACATCAAGGCACAAAAGGCCGGGAGTGAACCACCGCGCATGTTGTACATGTCGCAGGCTTCACGTAGGCGGAAGGCTAGTGTCCGCTCTAGCTTTTAGGAGTCGACTATCTTTCACTTTGCAAGAGCAGACCCTATCAGCTGCCGGCGCAGGTCACCCTTGATAAATAATATCGAATTATGAAGCCTCGCTTCTGAAGATTCAAATATCATCATATTACATTATATTTCATACTGAGAATTGGAGAGTCGCAGTTGCGGTTAGCGCTTGTTCAGTCTCCTGTTTCATTTTTGTCTTCTTCATCGCCTGTGCTTTTAAAATAAAGTACATAAGCAAGTGCGAAGTTGACGAAGAAAAACAAACGACAATTTAGGAGCCTAACCGCATTCAGCGTTGTACGAGCCGCTTGCGAACACGAAATGATGCACATGTGACCGCACGGGGATGTAGAAGCGTCAAAACACACATATCTACCGTGATCTGAGCACAATTTACTCAGTCAGTTTCTTTGAACCTACCCAACATTGCTTGTCCCTGCATTAAAATGAGTCTGGTAATAAGCAGCGCAATGATGAATGTTGGTAGCACAGATTCTTCGTAGCACATGTTAGACAATTTGCTGGAAAGAACCTATGCACACATGAGAGCCATATTATTTAGCTGAAATAATACTCTTTTAAGAATCGAAGTTATCAATGTATGCTTTACTGCAACCCCTCACTTCCATTTTTAGATTCCCTTTATACGGTATACGTACCATTTATGCAATAATGCATTCGAAGATGTTTGTCACATAGTCGCCCAAATGACTGTTATATATCTGCCATGACATCGTCAATATTGAAATGAAAGAACTCTGGCTCACGGGCACTTTAGCCTCCTAGCTAACGCTTGCAACTTACTGCTTGGTAAAAGCTAATATTTTCTTTGACCAATCTATGTAGGAGTAAAATTCCCCATGAGAGTTCACGCCGATAAAGGGCAGTACTACTAGTACAGGCGATCATTAAATCCGCAATGATCAAAAAAGAAAAAAAGGAAAAGAATATTATAGTGCATTTTGACTTGTGAGCATGCTGTGCCGCCCAGGGCTAGAAAAATATGAATGTGGAAGGGGCAATCAAGAGCAAGGGGCAGCACAGTGAGGATTAACTTACAAGAGATACATTTTTTTTTTCGTGACTCAGATGACTGCTAGAGGAGCCTATCATTTAGGCATCGTAAGTGCAAAACTGGAAACACAATGTGTGCCGTCAACCAACTGCACTTTCTTTTTTATTGCAGCTAGGGAAAGCCTCGTTCTTCGGATAAGATAGCTGACAATTTCTCGCGAGATTCTTATGGGTCGAAAAAATATGCAGTATTTACTGGCTTAGCAATTTCTAGAAAATTTTGTGAGACGGTGTTGATGTTTCGAGTAATAGTTATCTTAATTTACGTTGTTGTAAGGTCATCTCGGTGCTGGTCATTCTAAAACTGAAGCGAGAGCCATGATATATCTTGCTGATGTGTCCTGCATGTATAACCTCCCCATCGCTGACGCTATGAAGCAGGAAACTGGTGTGTGTTGAATTGCCGCCGCAGGTCACGTCATTGTATTGCAAACAATGTATAGCCCCGTAGCCTTGGGCTACGGGGCCATACAGTGTTTGCAATTGATTTGTATTTATTCCATGTGAATAAACTTCAAAAGTCAAACTGCGAAAAAAAAATTTCTTTATACATGGTGGTTATTCTACAGCAAAGCTGCCTAAGCTGTTTCGGTAGATCATGCGTTTTTGTGAGCATTGTAATAATAGTAGGCTGCGGAATATCCAGTAGTCTGGGGAATAATAGTAGTCTCTAGGCCACGTCATCTCGCTTTTACAAATGCGATGTAATCGTGCATGCCTCAGTTACAGCGGCGAGTTCAAATCACGTATACCCTATGAACGCCTCATATTTTCTACTCTCAATAGAAAGAGCAAAAAAGAAAGAAAGAATGACGTTAAGAAGGACACAAAGTACTCGTCCGTGCTGTGGTTCGTATTGTGGCCCCCGCTTTCTGAAGTCCATTGTCTTGACCACTACGCTAAGCACAGACGGTTGCGGGGTGCTGCAGTGGTGTTTCTTTGGTGTTGTATCTGCTATCGGGGGTGACTCTTTAGCTTGGCCGCCGAATTCTGCAGGACATATGCGTCTTTTGTTCGCTCGTAGAAAGAGCCACAGCTTTTCTTCCCGGTAAATTCTATATAGGGAAGCGACATTACTTTCTTTCGTTTTTCATGTGAATTTTTTTTCGTCGTGTTCTCATGTGAATTTTTTTTTTGCCTAAGTGTGACACGAGTGATCTCAATTACCTAATCAGCTGCACCTTTTCGGCTTCATCAACCATTCCACCTATTCTGTGCCTAATCCTGAGCGACTCTGCGCTGTTACAAGTTATGACAGACGAGCTCACCCAAGCTGCCACGCTTCTGAGCTGTGCTCTAGTTAAGTTAAACCACCTTGCAGAGCAAATATAAAGGGGCACGTGCCGCACCACGAATCACTGAGTTTTACGAGCTATCCAAACAGGCCATCATTACAAGGTCTCAACAAGATGGTTTGACTTTTGAATGCAAAAAAAAAACAATAAAACAAAAACAAGAAATGCTGTTGGTGATTCAGTAGCGGTACTTCAGTAATGGTTATTCAGTAACTGAAGATTGGCTTTTAGCGTGGCTCCCAAGATGGCTCTTACCATTTGTCGGCGCTGGTGGTTGTTGTGCCTGTACTTCTCCCTCACCTCCTGCTATTCGAAAAAAAGAACATTCTCATTATGCTTTAAACATGCAAAGAAAACTAAACAGGAACATATGAATTGTTGCCACGTTTTCTGCAATATGCTGAGTGGATAAGCCATGTAATAAAAACGGTTATTCGGGGGATGATGCAATAATAACTGAATCCTGCAGTTTATTTACATCTCCAAGCTCATTGAGAGCGTATTCGCCATTACGAAGTTCAGGAAGCGAAATGCTACTACCTTCTAGAATAGTTCGTCTTCTATGGCACCGGGGATAATGAATTTATTTGGATACCATATGCCATCGTGTAAATTCCGAAAACTGCTTTGATAGGCCCTTGGGTCGTACGGAGCAACTACGACGTTTTCCTATACTGTGATAATAGCTCCACTTGCCACAAGCACTCACCCGAAGTAGTGCGTGTGGCGCGGATGAAGGCGTAGCCGTCGAACTAGTCTTCGTTGTCTTGTTTTTTGCATGTGTTGCCCGAGCAGGTGTAGATTTCAGTCATACGCTTAAGTTGCGCATCGGGCCGATGCACCTTTCGGAGGGAGGTAAATGTCAAGCCTGCGCCTGTACTCCGGTGAAGACGGCTAAGCGAGTTGGCTCTAGGTTTTTTGTGAAGGCACAGAGAAAGACGAATTATCGACAGCGCACTGGATTAAAAAGGCGACCTGCTGCTGTTCTTGCCGACCAGTGCCCTATGCCCCGCTCTTGACGTAGCGCCAATGTTATATAGGTGATTATATATTGAACCCCAAATTTAGGGCCACATCATTACTATTTGTGTTTGTAGCTATGGCACATGCGACAAATTGCATAAGGGGGATATAATTGAATTCTATGTTGTGTCCATTTTTACTAGAGAAGGACGCTAGATTATTGTTGTTACAACATAAGTTACAATTGTTCATAGGCAATTCCTGGGAGCCTTTAGCCATGACATAGAAAACGCGAAGGCCAAAGCCAAAGACATTAGTTGTCGAAGCAGAAACGCACCACTTTCGACCTAGAATCTTCTCTATGTTTAAAGCCTCGTAGAAAATTTATTTTGTTTGAGTACATAAGTTTTACGTGCATTCTAAAGTTCGTTAATGTCACTTCCCCTAATCACCTAGCAGGACTTGAGCTGGGACTCCCGTAACCAGATGTGATGTTGCTCGCAACTTGCTCTGGATCCCTGTTTTCCAAAGCTTCGTGATGATGTGGATCGACTCCGCTCAATCTTTATTCCTACTAAGTTCAACACAGAAATTTCATTGTTTATCGAACTGCTGCCGCGTCATAAGTAGAACTGTTAACCATTGTAGAACTTGCTATGATATTAAGACGCAGGTATCAGTAGTGTTGCTTTACTGCTAATATTAAAGTGCTTTCCAAAGGCAACAGATTGGTTAACTTTAAATAAATTTCGTTTCTGTAGTTACACAATTATCTCTATTGCGGTGAATTTCTGCCATTGGCATTTTAATATGTGTACCCAAAATACCTAGTAGTTACAGTCAGTGAAAGGCTACCGGATTATATCGTGAGTTACGTTATCATACGTGAAAGATATCGTACCTTCAGAACTACTGCCGCCCTTGTGACCGCTGTTGAGTCGCTCTGTTTATACAGAAGACGAGCCTTACTGAATAGCATTGGGAAAATGTGCGAGTCTTAAATACTATCGTTTCCTCGAATTTAATAGCTGCTCGCATGCAGTATGATTGAAGGCTGATAAAATGCAGGCTGCAATACAACAGGTCCTTTTTTTTTTCGTGGGCTCGGTCATCACTTCTTGCACGATGGGTTGGCTCAAACTCACTCTTCTTCTCAATGAACTCTCGAGGTTAAAGTCGCCGCACGTACTAACCTGCTTGAAACTTTTTATATAGTAAAAAATGATGTATATTGAAACGTTATTATTAAACATAACTGGAAATTTTAAGAAGGTACCTACCTTCGACAGCCTGTAGCTTTCATAAAATTATGTGGGCAATAAATAGGGATATCAAACGAGATGAAAGCGGAGCAGGAGTCTGGCGGAAGCTGGAAGATGTTAACTTAAACTTCACTAAGTAACGATAAAACAGTTGCGGCTGGTGGATTGAACGTAAGGAGCAATCCGCCGTTCCGTGTGACGGTGTACACCACCAGAAACATCAAAGACAACGCTTCATAAATTGGTTCAGGTAAGCGCATTTTGTGTGGGTAACAGCCAGAAAACAGAACAGGGCTCTCGGAAGCGTGCTCTGTCGCATTCGGACAACGCTTGTTGCGGCTGCTGCAGCTTAATCTATGAAGATTCTCTTAATGGCGCGTGATACGTACTCTACAAGATGTGCCGAATGTGCTATTAAATGTGCAATTACAGTGAAGCACTTTAACTGTAAAATTTACAGTTCGAGAAGTGATATCACTGAAGTAAATACCGCATATTAGGAGGTGAATCACGTTCTCGCCATTCGTCGAAAATTCAGAGGAGCTCGATTCAGCAGCATAAAAAACGTAAGAGAGGTATCGTGCTATCCGGAGCTGTTATAGTGCTCCCGGAAGTTGCCGTTGTAAGCGAAGGTAAAGTAAAACAATTATTTGTACTAAAGTATACATAGTACAGCACTAATTTATGGAACACTAAGTTATGGAAGTAGAAGACTTGCTTTCCTTGCAGTTCACGGGGAGGATCACCCCCCACCCAACGCGAGTTCCAATAATTATGGCAACTAAGTAACTGTGACAGCTTCTGCGAGTCTATTCAACTTGCAAACTTAAATAGTATTCAGCAATTTCATACCATCGCTTCCTTCAGTCTGTTCTGTGTTTTCACCTGCAAAGAAGCAATATTTTCATTTTTCGTTAATTAGTATTCACTTGACACAGTAAGTAAAATTCACAAAGAAAAATATACAAGCTGCAATATGCTCAGAATCCAGCGCACCTTTCTCAGTCAAAGCATGTAGTAATCCATATTAGTATACTCCTACATCATTGTACTATAAAAATATTGCCTATATGCAATTAACAATACAGTACATCCACGTATAGGCTACGATACAAACCGCGTTCGAATGGTACAATCTTCCTAAATTTTATTTTTTTATTTCAAAAATGCCCCGAAAGGCTCTCAAAACGAGGGTATTACATGGTGGTGGGGAGAGGGCACGCAGGCATCGGGTACAGCCTGATCATCTAAAAAGTTGAAAGCAAGCAGGTACAAAATAATACGGAGTGAAAAATATCGTTAAAGATTTGTTTTCTAACATGGAAACGCAGAAGCAAAAGCAAAACAGCAGAAGACATCGCTAAAAAAACACCGCGATGACCAAGACAAAAGCAAGGCTATAATACTAAGATTAGGTCAAAATATGCATTAATAAGGTCTTGAAATTTCCCAGGATTGGGTCCTGTAGCAATGTCTGATGGTAATGCGTTCGGAACATTCGGTTATTGTGAGCGGCAAGAAAGAATGTACGTAATGGGAAGACTGGCAGTTTATGCGCTTTACTTTAAATTGATGATCACGCCGTGGTAAGGCAACTAGTGGTGGCCTAAATATTTCATCATGAAGTTAATGATGGTCATAAAGCTTATGCAAAAGTGATAACCTGGAAATTTTGCGGCTAAGCGCTATGTTGTATAATTCAGCGTTATATTTTATAGATGTGACGCTAGTCTAAGGTGAATAATCAGAAAAGATGAATCGTGCAGCACGGTTTTGCAATGCCTCTATGTTATTGATGGCATGTGTTTCTTCGGGTCCCAGATGGCCGAGGCGTATTCTAATTTTGGACAGACTAACGTGGTATATGCTACTTTTTAACATGCATAGGGGCTTTCTTTTGTGTGTGTTTGAGGAGTGCGAGAGAATGGCTTGCCGAGACAAGGGTAATAGTAATCAGGTTATTTAAGGATAAGTTTGACTGGAGATTGATGCGAATGTATTTGTAGGTGGCGGCTAGTTCTGTTATCAAGAGAGTAAGTGGTTGTTATTCGCTGCTTATCCGTAAGTTACATGAGCTTAGTTCTGGACGTATTTAATAGCATTAACCGGTGGGAACGTCATGTCCTTACTGCGTCCATATACTTCTGTAATAACTGACCACTGGTATTGCATGTAACATTCCTGTACAGCACATAATCTCTGCAAATAATCTAATTTATCACATCACGGGAACGGGTATATCATTAATATATATCAGAAAATGTAATGGTTCAAGGACGCTGTAATGGGGAACTCCAGATGACACATCTTCAGCACATCAGCAAAACCATTTTACAGTCTAACTTCACGGGTCACTACTTTCTTTCAAAAAAACCATGCACATGCAGGCCGTCCTATGACACTAAACAGTACTACAGTTTTGCGTCTGTAGCTTTCCCAAATTTGACAGTTTCTAACAGTGATGATGTTGATACCAGCCGTAAATCTTGGTGTGCTCAAAAGACGGCCTCGGAGCATTCCGCGTTGCCTAGCAAAATTTAATGCCAGAGCTGAGCCACGCTGAGGACGTTTAGTAGGGGAGAAAGCGTTCACCTTACGGCACGGGGGAAGATAGCGTCGGCAAAGGTAAAACAAAAGCAGCTGCCTCGGCTCGCTGTCGACTACGTACGGCCGCGATGCTCGCCGAAGTACATCACACTGCACGCAACTGCGTACGCGCAGCCGGAGGCACATTTGCGAACAGTTGCTGAGGGGTGCGGGCTCGGATGTGCTTTGAATGAATGTTGCAATGATTGCATGAGAAGTGTGCCTTGCATTCAGCTGGACCCCTGGGCAGGCGTTCTGATGAGACGCGGTGGCACGATGATGTAAGGGATTTTTCACGGTGACAGCCGCCTCGGTAGTGGTGGTGGTTCGGAATGGATGCTAATTTCTGCAGGCCATGTAGGGAGCACGGCTAAGCGTCCGTGGGGGTAGGGGAAAGGCAGTGATAGAGATAGAAAGGAGAGAAAAGCCGTAGAGGAGGGCTCAGGTAATTTAGACCACCTGCGGTACTTTAACGTGCACTGACAGCGCACAGTACACGGGCCTCTGGCATTTCCGCCTCCATCGAAAATGCGACCGCCGCGGCGGGGATAGAACCCGCGCATTATGGGTGGCAGCCGAGCACCCTAACCACTACACTACCGCTGCGGACTGTTGACAAGGAGCCTCGCCGCTCCGCGCAGCCGGTGACCTCATTGCCAACAAACGCGAAATGAAGTGGAGAGGGAGGGAGATGCTTCTACTTCATCTCTCCCTCTTTCTCAATTGTTGGCGTTGCGGTCGTGGAATGGCCCTAAAGTACCATGTGACGGTCAAGCAGCAGAGATTACGGCGCAGCAGGGGCGTGCACCAAGTTATCTTGCAGAAAGACTGATAACTGGGCGAGTTGGTACGTATCCATATTCAAACATTTTAGCGCGCACAAAAGCGCGCTAAAAAAATGGCAGATCCCTCGTGCAGTGGGAATTAAGGAAATGCGAAGCACGCATAAGGAACGTAAAATGGATTTGCATTGTTGTCTCGCTATACCGAGTTGGGTACATATGAAGTTAACGAAACGGCCGCAAGAGCACCAAGGACTGTGGCATGTAAGCCACGCCGCTCATGACACGCATGTCATGATTCTAACGTTATGACCCGTCATTTACGTTCGTCATGCAGTCGTGTTGTGCCACAGCAATTTTGGTTCACATCCCATTAAGGAAACGAGTGGCATGTAGATCATGCCGCTCGTGACATGCATGTCACGCTTTTCATGTTATGACCTCTCATTTATGTTCGCCATGCAGTCATGTTCTAACATAGCAATTTTTGTATACATCCCATTAACGAAATGGCCAGGAGGGCACCAAGACCGTCGCATGTAAATCATGTCACTCATGACATGCATGTCATGATTTTCGTGTTATGACCTGTCATTTATGTTTGTCATGTAGTCATGTTGTGGCATGCCAATTTCCGTATACGTCCCAACGCGTGGCATGTAAATCATGCCGCCCATGACATGCATGTCATGCTTTTCATGTTATAACCTGTCATTTATGTTCGTCATGCAGTCATTTGGTGGCATACCAATTTTCGTATACATCCCATTAACGAAACGGCCGTGAGAGCACCAAGACAATGACATGTAAATCATGCCGCTCATGATATGCATGTCATGATTTTCATGTTATGACCTGTCATTTATTTTCGACATACAGTCATGTTGTGGCATGCCAATTTTCGTATACATCCCGTTAAGGAAACGCGTGGCATGTAAATCATGTCGCTCAAGACATGCATGCCGCATTCGTCATGTTATGACGTGTCATTTATGTTCGCCAAGCAGTCATGTTGTGGCATACCAATTTTCGTATACATCCCATTAACGAAACGGGCAGGAGAGCACCAAGACCGTCGCATGTAAATCATGTCGCTCATGACATGCAAGTCATGATTTTCATGTTAGGACCTGTCATTTATATTTGTCCGCAGTCATGTTGTGGCATGCCAATTTTCGTATACGTCCCATTAACGAAACGCGTGGCATGTAAATCATGTCGCTCATGACATGCATGTCACGATGTTCATGTTATGACCTGTCAGTTATGTTCGCCATGCAGTCTTATTGTTGCATACCAATTTTCGTATACATCCCACTAACGAAACGGCCAGGAGAGAACCAAGACCGTGGCATGTAAATCATGCCGCTCATGACATGCATGCCATGCTTTTCATGTTGTGATCTGTCACTTATGTTCGTCATGCAGTCATGTTGTGGCATACCAATTTTGGTATACATCCCGTTAACGAAACGACCAGGAGAGCAGCAAGACCGTGACATGTAAATCATGCCACTCATGACATGCATGTCATGCTTTTCATGTTATGATCTGTCATTTATGCTCGTTAGGCAGTCATGTTGTGGCATACCCATTTTCGTATACATCCCATAACGAAACAGCTAGGAAAGAACCAAGACCGCGGCATGTAAATCATGCCGCTCATGACATGCATATCATGACTTTCATGTTTTGACCTGTCATTTATGTTCAAAACGCAGTCATGTTGTGGCATACCAATTTTCGGAAACATCCCATTAGCCAAACGGCAAGGAGAGCACAAAATCGTAGGCGGCTAGATAGATAGATAGATAGATAGATAGATAGATAGATAGATAGATAGATAGATAGATAGATAGATAGATAGATAGATAGATAGATAGATAGATAGATAGATGGATAGATAGATAGATAGACCAATGTCGCCGAAGTTCACTAAGAAATGCTTCGCATTTAAGAGCGCTTTTTAGCGCTAGTGTCTTTCTTGGCCTTGTCTTTTGTGTACGCTAAAGAGCTTAAATAAGTTATCTTGTTTTGATTTCTTCTGGCACGCACTTTACACCGCGCGAACGCGTTAAACAGCGTGTGCTTGGCGCCACCGAGAAACTTTCCCCAGCACAGCGGCTTCAAGAGAGCGCGTTCCTTCGGGCGCTCGCAGACGCACTCGTGTGAGTGCTATCTAACGAGGTCATTAGCGGCGTGCTTTCTTCTCAGAGATTTAATATATATATATATATATATATATATATATATATATATATATATATATATATATATATATATATATTAGAAAGAAGTTAATGAAACAACAAACATTCAAGCGTCGGAAAGGATAGGGGAAGTTATTCCAATTCGTAATTATGATATTGTAATTTTGGGGCAAGTAGAAAGGAATTAAAGTGGTCGAAAAGACAAACCTGCCTTCGATGAGAACTGAACCCGCGATATATATATATATATATATATATATATATATATATATATATATATATATATATATATATATATATATTGACACGTGCGGTTGTTTTGGTTTATGTGGAAAGCCGTTATCACTTCCCAGTGACACGCGCGCTCGTTTTGATTGTTTGCGGGGAGGACTGTTATCACTTTCTGTTTAGCGTAACGCAGGCCGCGTTTATCTTGCATGCCACTTCTGGAACCGTGTCGACCATTCTCGAAACTTTGCAAGCTTGACGCGCACATTTCAGTAACTTCTGGAACTCCAGAGACAATGCGAGAACGCGTTATGATGCGTGTATAAAAGCCGGCGCAGTACGCCACTTGTCAGTCTTTCCGTCGACCGACGACTGTTCACGCCGCTATTGCTGTGCATTGTCATTGACTGTTTTAATCGGCACAAGTTCGCCCAATAAACAGTTCGCCTGACATCGCTTGGGTCCTGCGTGCTTCGCCTTCAGTGCTGTGTGCGTCACTACCACGTGAATGTGAATATATATATATATATATATATATATATATATATATATTATAGACAGCTTCTGGACAGTTGTGATGACGAAAAGAGGAAAGCCGGCCTACAGCACGGGTCTGAACCGTGGCTCTTCGGGGAAGAGCCACGGTTCGGGGAAGAAGTTCTGTGGGTCCGGTTCAAAAGTAGATTAGAAACGAATTGCGCACTTGCGTGCGATTTTCGCAAGTGCGCAGTTCGTTTCTTGTATATATATATATATATATATATATATTTAGTGGTTACAGTGCAGTGAACGTTACATTTGTTACAAGGTAATGTCATGTTAGAAGTACAAAATAACAAGGAAAAGTACATGAACATCAAGAAGACAATATATATATATATATATATATATATGCGACTTCTAATGCCCGTTCTGTTGTTCATATAATTGCTATCGCTATAACAACCATAGTGAAATTTATACTCCAATCCGTCAATAATTGTGCATATACAGAAATCATTGCATCTTGGACAGGATAACGTTCGTTTCTGATTATTCGTGAATACCAAACTGCTCGCTGCTCTTCTCTGCAGTTAACGCTGTCACGTGAAGACCAGTTATGTACAAAGCCTATGCAGTGTTCGAACTCGCCACACTTTTCATCAAGCACGCCATTCACTTCACGATGTAAAAAATCTGGCAAGCTGGGGGCTCAGGTAGCATAAAATTACGACCGCAGAAATTCGATGACCGACAAAACAGCCAAATGAAATAGCAGTGCAGAAGGCACATCATAGGAAACTAAATTTTAAAACGCACTTTGCTACGACTCCATGAATGCCCCTTATATTTTTCAAGGAAGGAGTCATGTTTTAATAATACGGCAGAGGCACCCACTTTCTTTTTTCACGCATGACACCTATTTGGAACTACCTACAAACCATATTTTGTTACAGTAGAAGAAATAGTATCATATTCTTTATTATGAAATTTATTTTCGTTAGCAGTCTTTGTCCTCTGCCCCCTATAGGCACGCTTTAATCGCAACTTCAATAGCCAGCTTTGTTGATGTCATTCGCAATTGGTTTTGGGTTGTTTTTCGTTCAAGGCATAGCGACCATATGGGTTGGCGGCATAATTTTTACGCCTTAGAAATGAAACATACAAATGACATTGGTCACAAGACATGCTGTCGCATCACGTACCCTTAAAAAATTTACCGTACCTATGGCAACTCTAAATCTTGACATATTGTAGGTATATGCAAGTAGCTCGACCATTGCTCCACTGTTTAATAATAACGTCACTCATAGACAAACAACCTTTCTTATCTTTTAAGATCTATAAAGCGGTGCATAATATTTATACTGCGGACAAGCAGACAAGCGCGGAACATTTACCAACTATTCCGTCTATCCACCCTCCCACATTTCGAGTTTGATGGCAGCGCACGCAGGACACGGACAAAAGGAAGACACACTTGACACACCACAGCGCTGTGGTGTGTCAAGTGCGACTTTGCGACTCAAGGAAAGGGGGCAATGGAAAAAAAGAAAGCACGCTGCCACCTTTGCAAGGTGGTCCACTGGAGCTGTTTTGTTCAGCTCCTCCTCCCCATGGTAAACGTATACACCGGGCAACACAACGACGTTTAAATGATCGACTATGGCAGCGTGCATTAAGTAAAAAGGAAACAGTGGGCAAGCAAACGAAGTTGGTTGTGCATATGCCATTTTACGGCTGTAAGCCACCGTTTCGTGAAACACGGGTTCCAGGAGAAGTCGCCAGAAGAAGGGCACATGTAGCCTCAGAAGCATGTCTCATTTTAAATAAAAGGTGCCCCTATGTAAACAAGCTTTCGATTGGTTTATTCAATCGAGACATCTCGTTTATGGATTTAAGACTATGACGAGCATGACATTTTAAGTAAATTGTCGCATCTATGTTGAGAGCGTCATCGTGCACGCTGAATGATGAATAAGTAACGCATTCACGATAGCAAAAAAATCAGTTGAACGAAAGCGTGTGTGTGGTCTCCTTACGATAGCTTTTATGTTTGTTGGTTCGTTGTATGTCTGGCACTGCGGTTTTTTGGGGCGCTTACGACGACACGAAAGTGAAACATTAAATCAATTTATAGTGATATATCGTCCTTTAATGATTATACGGTCGTTCATTTCGCCATCGCGGGTTCTATATTAAGAGACGAAATGGATAAATTTCAATTTTTTTTTAATCTTGTGCCGAAACCTCAAAACCTCAACGCAGGCATGACGTCACGGATTTCAAACTCATTTTTAGTATTTTGGCAATATAGAATAAACGAAATTTTATGAAACTTGCTACATTAGTTCTCTGGCCAGCTAAACACATAATGCAATTTATTCTTGCTGGTTAGTAATTATGTAGGCTTTACCACGCGCCCTCAAAACCAAAGCGGCGTTGCCAAGAGCATGATCTTGCGTGTTTGCTCGCTTACAAAGCGCTTTTTCGAGGCATCAGTGGTACTTTTGGTATTCTGAAACGGTGGTTTACTGATACCAGAAAAATCGCTCTGCTCTTTTGTGTCCCTTTAAAATTCTGTAGTAGTAGTGTAGTAGTGTACTTGTGGCTTGTGTAATTACACAAGCACCAAGTGCTCCTGAATGGAGGCTATGTTTTAGCATGTTAATTATCCTTGGGAATATACCTAGTAGGAGGCTCACCGCTCGCCTCGACTATTCGTGGACCTAAAACATTTTGACTATCTACTTTGTAGTGGATGCTTTTGCCAGTTTCATTCAAGAAGTAAGTAAACTACGACGCTCCCCGAACCTAACATAAACCAGGTTAAAACTTCAGCCCTGCGCTGTCACGGACCTCTTCGGTGGATGCGGCTAAGCCGAGCGCAAGAAGTCTTCGTCAAGAGGTCCTGTATTCAGAGGGCGGATGAGAAGGAATGCGTGCAATAGTTTGCCATTAGTACTTGATGCGTTAAAAGTAACTTTAATCACTGGCTTTTTTAAACTTGAGATCAGGATATTATGTGGTCATTGTACAAACAGGCAGATATAGTGCTTACCGCCTTCATCTCCGTTTCCTTCCTTTTCGCTCTCGCTTTCATCAAGTGGTTGTTCTCCCTCTGAAAAATAATAACATTACCGACAGTATAATACATAAGCAAATTGCGAGAGAGAATATTGTTTTAGGTTCCAGCGAAAGTGGTGGAAATTCTCAGTATTAAATAGGCTTTGACAAAGGATGATATCGTAGAGTTTACGCGCAATACAAAAATTGCACTTGTTCTTAAAGAACGGAGATTGAGCTATAGATTGGGAGCAGAAGCACGAGGAAGACATCTGGTGTCGTCGGGCGCCACATCAATCTTCTTTGAGAACGTGTTGTGTTCCAACTGAATATTATTGGAGCACCATGGTAGTTTAATTTATAAATTTCACTTCTTGCTGTTAAGTTCATCTGACATCGTATAGATATTAGGCTAAGAAGTTTTCCTGGGTTATGATCGAGTGCGCACAGATTCTGAATAAAAGATTGATCACAGAAAAAAATGTAAATTGATTGTTTCCGCGACTACCTTCACCAACGTTGTGCAGAAAAGGGATCTTTAGGCGGCGGAAGTCCTGCTTTAAAGAAGACGCTCATGTTATACCAAAAGTTATATATGTGAGAAATATGAGAATGGGATGAGTTATGCACATGAGATAAAACTATCACCAAACGGTTAAATGTTTTTGAAGTTGTTTGTAAGTACATGATGGTTACATGTACTCTCCTAAGTAATATTGATGGAATGGTTCTTACTTTAAGGCCACTTAGGTGAGCGAACAACTCAGTGGCGCTGAAATACATGGATCCACATACGGTTTACCAAACATATGCAAAAAAATAACATGAATATATCGTTTTTGGCAGTCTATACGGAACTCAATTGTGCCTGGGTAAAAGCTTACCCTGACTAACTCAAGATTAGCGCATCGGGGATAACGTTCTAAATATAAATAGAATACCATAAGGTAAACTAAAATTATAAAGCTCAAGAATGCTCGGGCTCTTTCAAGCCACACAAAAACAGTAGGCTTTTAAGGCCGACGCCTATGCCAGTGATAACTGAATTATGACTAAATATGTAAGGAGTGTGCTGGAATACTTTTAATGTATTAGGTACTCTGGCACTGGACTCCAAGATACTTTATCACTTTTGTAGCAACACTTGGGTATTATAGTTAGAACACGCTAGGACGTTGTCCCTCACCTCCTTCTGGTGCTGATGGTTCTTTTTCTTTGGTTTCTTCCTTGTTCTGGCCTTCATCTTTATGCAAAAGAACCCACGTAAGTGGAATGTTGACGTTCAAACAAAATCAATAGCACCAAATGAACAGCCGCTAAGCCGTTATATCATGGCACCTCAGCTGGCCATTCCAGAGCTGTCCAACCCAGAAAAGGAGAATACCATCGACGTTGAAGACGACAATATGAAGGCACTCTCCCCTTCTACACAGTCCAGATGCAAGGACCTTCGGTATTTCCCGCCACACTACACATTGGAGTGAGAGGACGCTACTGCGGTGTGTGAACTTCAGGCCGGCACGTTTTCTAACGCTATTTCCTTGACCTTGACCATTCAACCTCGTACCTAGGCAGGTGCCCTGGATAAGCAGATATTGCGACGGTATTTCATTTTAAAACGGCCTTTCATTTCAACGTGCTATTGTTCCTGCATTTCCTATATTACAATCCTGCGAGAATGGGAGGTCATGCTGCGTGATGGCTTTCTCCGTGGCCCTGACTGTGATGTCATCTGGTGCAAAATTTGAAACACACACCAAGTTGGCGACAGATACCCCCCCCCCCCCTCAATCTGTTACTGATAGTTTGAACGAAACTGTTTACTCATATAATCCATGCAACATCTTCTCGGACACACCCTAAGCCAGCGTTGCTGACTACAAAGCATGCAAGTAAATGAAAGAACTGAGTTAACTGGCTAAAACAATAACTATATCAGAACGGTTTCCAAAAGCGACTTCAGTTAAAGTATAGCATCCCTTTTAATCTAATGCGAGAAAGTTTCGATGTGGCACGTTTTATTATGATCCAAGATATACCACAGCTTACGTATGAAACGAATTTTTGACTATCAGCAATGAAATTGAGACTATTCTATAGTTTAGAGTCATAAAAATGCCCCTTATTCCGAAATACATTCAAGGAAAAGCACTGAAGCTCTAATGCAACAATATTGGTGTGAACAAAAGTAGACATTCCCATTCATTTCAATTTTTGTATTTTCCCGTGGTAAATCGCTCAATCAATTATGACTTGAAGAACTCACACCGAAGAGTCATATACTGGCCGAGCGCATGCTCTTCTTTCTGCTTTAATATGTTCGTCACTGCTGTACATATTCACGCACACCCTCCTGATATCCTTGCTGATCCTCTACTTTTGTGTTATTCGAATCCTGCTCGTTATGTACCTTACTTATAAGATTAATGTAGCAGTACAGTAAAGAGGAATTTTCAAAAACTGTCGGCAAACAACCTTGTTATAAATGCGAAGCATTTTCTCCTGAACTTGCATAACTTCGACCCGGTCTGTCTGTCTGTCTGTCCATCTGTGTCTACACAGCCGCCCACATCTCCTCGCTCTCCCAGTCGCCTCGTCCATTTGGTATACACCAAAATAGGAATGCTAGGCATAAGGCCTACACGACGGACACGAATAATAGATCGGGTTATTACACGCGACGCGCGCTATTTACTTATTCATTTAGTGATTTATTTACTTTCATTGCATGACGGCCCGAAGGTATAAAGAAGAGCGACGAGGATCGCCTCTGGCATGGCTGGGATGCCCAATGTATATCTACAGCCATAAGATTTGCTTCTAGTTCACTCAACACACGCTTTATGCCACAATCTGTACGTGACGGACCAGTGGTTCTGGAGTGCATACGTCATAATCAGTGCAACTTTGAAGGCGTTCGGGTCTTCGATCGCCGCAACAGAGGCGGGACGGCGGAACGGGAGGCCACCGCTTCTCCACGAGGGCGAAAAGGGAAAAAAAAGGGGGAGGGGGTAGAGCCACGTATTAAACCTTTAACTGTGAGTTTATTTTTGTTTCGCGAAAACACGTAACCTAGCGGAACGAGGAGCGCACGTCTCTTAAATATTATCCATAATGGAGGTGTAAGCTGGCCTTGTTGCAAGGAAAGAAATGTTTGCCATTTGCACATTAATGCAGCGTAATCTTGTTATCCGTAGAATATGTACTTAACATTACGCTTACCGCTTGCCGGTTCTGCTACTTCAGGTGCTTCTTCTACGCCCGATTCGCTTTCATCGCCTTCTTGGTTTCCTTAACAAAACATTACCAGCGCTATTACTATTACAGTAAAATAGGCGACTAAATGTAATAATTGCCAGTTGGCTTACTGTGATACGGTGATATATATATATGATGTATGTATATGATACAGCTGATGGACTTGGCCGCACGCAAAACATGAAGTATAGTAGCAGCTTTATGGTATTTTACGTCCGAAAAGCACAATATGATTATGACAGATTTTTTAGTGTAGTGCTCCGGAAATTTTGACCACCTGGAGTTCTTTAACGTGCACTGATATCGCATAGTAACAGGGCGCAAAATTTCACCTCCAACGAAATGCAGCCACCGCGGCCGGAATTCGATCCACCGGATCAATATCCGAGTGCCACAGCCACTCGACCACCATGGCAGAGCTCCTTGCTTCTCCATAGCAGAGCCAAAAACGAAGTTTTCGAAATATTTCGCTGTAATTCTTGATGCTTACGTTAATACGAAAATTTCCCGCCTTCAAGCAGCGTGTGCACAGCCACTGTGAACTCATGGTGAGCCCCCTGCTGAAGGGAATACGGGGCTGCATTGCGCGTAAAAATAATGTTCATGCGCAAATTTTGCAACTTTTGAAGCAATCGAGCTATTGATGTTAAACCAATCAGCCATTATAATGACGGTTGTAGACGGCATATTTAGTTAGTGACCAGCAAAACGAAAACCTCATAGGGTGTGCCCCATGCAGCACTCAACTTCACGGGATATCTCTCTGCAGACTCAAACGCCTTTGCAACGAATGCCTGAATAGCAAATTTACCGATATAACGAAGGAAGGCTAACTTCCCAAACCCACTGCGAGTATTGCGGTAGAGGCAGCATTCATGCTGCGTGATGCCAGCGTACGTTAGAGAGCCCGCAGTGGTCGAAATTTCCATAGCCCCCTGCTATTGCGTCTCGCGTATAACATCGTGGTTTCGGGAGGTAAACTGCCATAAATTACTATTATTCACAGCGATGAGACGTATACATCAAACAATTTTGAAGGTCCTGACTACTTCACTATAAAAGCGTGGGCCTCTATATTATTTTTCTGCACTTACACGCTTTCAGGAATAGTTAGTGTTGTTCCGAGGCTCCACACCAGAAATCACTAGGTGGTCGGAATGTAAACTAAACTTTGTGCATAACTCACACAGTGTTCGCTGCACCGATTACAGAAATACCAATTTATCTCAGTTTCTTAGGCCAAGTATCTATCTAGGCGTAACTTACCTTGGTCTTGTTTTCCTCCGCCTTCTTCATGTACCTCTGTGAAAATGAAATTGCAACATATGGCCTCGTGCAATAGATCTGATTAGTAAAGCTTCGTCGTGTACCATTACTTGGCGTTGGTTCTTTTAAACTATTTGAAATATGACTAATAATTCACAGAACAAAAATATTCCTAAGGGAGTTGTCCAAAATCATGCAGAGCTGTGTATTAGGCAGAGTGAAAATGATAATTATAATTGCCATAATATGTACGAAATAAAACGAGATATGGAAATGGGAGAAATTTATTTCACATATATCATAATATATATGTTGGCGCTAAGCGACATCTTTTTACTAAAATGGGGGTGCTGTTAAGGCGCTACGTGCTTTATGCACAAAGCAGATTTAAGACGCCAAAATAGCAGCAAGTGTCCCATCAGCTCCAAATACACTTTCATTTCGCATAAATTGGTGAACAACGCCGCAGAGAGAGGGAGAGAGAGAGAAAAAGAAAAGGAAAGGCAGGGAGCTTAACCAGACGAGCGTCCGGTTTGCTACCCTGCACTGGGTGTAGCAAAGGTAGCACTGGGAGAAAAGGGAGAAGGCGAGCACTACACGTGCTAAGGAGTCTGACATTGGGAGCTTCAGTGTTCTGGCTCTGCACTAGAAACTTGTACGCAAGCCTATTGACTGGAAAGGAAAACCTAGGCATCTCCTACAGGATCTTATGCAACCTGGGTGAGCAGGCGCGGAAAGCCTTGTTGGAAACATTCAACGACTCATGGCGAGACGGACATGTCCCCCAAGAATGGAAAACGAGCCGATTGGTTCCGCTCCTAAAACCTGGAAAATCACCTTTAGAGCTCTCGTCATACCGCCCAATAGCACTAGCTAGCTGTGTAGGGAAGCTGATGGAGCGCATGATCCTCGCCAGACTGGAGTGGTTCCTAGAGCGCTACGAGGTCTATCCAAGTGTCATGACCGGTTTTCGACGCGTTCGTTGCTCTATCGACAACGTTGTTGACCTCGTAACGTACGTCCAGCACCAGAAATTGAGCAGGCGATTAACCGCGGCACTATTTTTACACATAAAAGGAGCTTACGACAACGTTTCTCACGAGGCCATACTCGACGCCCTTGAGTCCGTTGGTCTTGGTGGCCGAGCGTACCGCTGGATTCGTGCCTACCTACAGATGAGATCCTTCTTTGTGCAAACCGACGATGGGCCGACATCTCTGCACTACACACACCGTGGAGTTCCTCAAGGGGGCGTCTTGAGTCCCACATTATTCAATTTGGTTATGATTGGCCTCGTGGAACGCATACCAGGTTGTGTACAGATATCGATTTATGCTGACGACATCTGTGTTTGGACGTCAGGCGTAACACGTCCTCAGATACGTGCGAGGCTCCAAAAAGCCGCGACTTCGATATCGACATACCTCAATGAACAAGGTCTTGAAATTTCGCCTGCAAAATCGGCGCTGGTCGCTTTCACGCGAAAGCCAATGACAGCATATGCCATATCTATTAAGGAACAGAATATTTGTTACGCTAGGACGCACAGGTTCCTGGGAGTAACCATCGATCGGGACCTCTGCTGGAGTCCCCATGTGGCCGGTCTCAAGAAGCGCCTAACGGCCACCTCACAAGTTTTCCACTTCCTCGGAGGGAAAACGTGGGGTACGTCAGTGAACGCCATGTTACACCTATACCGGACGCTCTTTCTCGGGTACTTGAGATACAGCTTACCGGTGCTGACTGATACCTGTAAAAGTAACCTACGCACACTCGAGAGCGCGCAGGGCCAGGCACTCAAAATCTGCCTCGGATTGCCACGCTGCACCTCAACAGCGGAAACTATAGCGATTGCCAAAGACCTTCCTGCCACCACTCACATCACTTTGGAGGTGCTTCGGACACACATTCGACACCTTGCTCGTGCTCCTGCCCACCACCTCGCCTCGCTTCCAGAAGACCGACCCGGTGCCTCTTTTTGTAAGAGGCTATCGGCATACCGCGAGTGCCTCCCAAAAAATTATACTCCTGCTGAGAGACTTCCGACGCCTCCTTGGTGTTTGGCCCGTCCAAAGGTCCGGCTGACAGTGCCAGGGATTCGGACGAAAGCGGAACTCTCACCGCCGGCCTTAAAGCAGCTGTCTTTGCTAATGCTACATAAGGACTACAGGAATCATCTTCAGGTTTACACTGATGGCTCAACAACAGCAGGCAGATCTGCAGGAGCTGTGACCTTCCCTGCCAAAGCAGTAGATGTACTGTTCAAGACGTCTCATGGCACAACATCGACTGCCTTGGAGCTTGAAGCACTACGCACCGCACTTTGCGTGATCGATGGGGAGCCACCACAGAAATGGGCCATCTTTACAGATTCCAAGTCAGCCCTTCAGTGCCTTTTATCGGTCTTACGTAGCGGGCCGCAAGACCAATTAGTGCTTCAAACACGACAGCTCTATCACCAATTAACCGACAAAGGTCATGACATCACGTTTCAGTGGCTACCAGGCCACTCTGGAATAATCGGCAACGAGCACGCAGATCATGCTGCGAAACGTGCCCACGAAATTGGAGTGCTGCAAGCCATCCCACTGTCAAGAACGGATGCAGCAAGAAAACTACGCTCGCTTGCGCGTGATATGACGACAGCGCTGTGGAACACTCCTGGCCTTCTACATACCCGTCTACACCGCCTCGACCCATCACTGCAACTTCGAGTTCCGCATGGGCTTACCCGCTGTGAAACGACCGTACTTTGCCGACTGTGGCTAGGCACGTCATTCACGAGAAGTTTCGGCTATCGCATTGGACTGGAAGACAGTGCTGCCTGTGTTCACTGCGGCAGCGAGGAAACGATTGCACACGTCCTCTGCGATTGCCCTGGGTACTGCTCCCAGCGACAGACTCTCGCCGCAGACTTATCACGCCTTGATGGTCAACCGCTGTCCGAGCAAACCATATTGGAATGCCGGAACGATAGTGTCTCGCAGCGGAAAGCCACGAAGGCTGTGCTCAAGTTTTTGCGCGCAACGGGCCTCATGAACCGTCTCTGACACATGCCGTGCTTGTGTGTGTGCGCGAGTTGACCTCTCTCTTTCTCGCTTTCTTCTTTTCTTCCATTCCTTTCCTGTCTCCCTTCACCCCTTCCCCAGTGCAGGGTAGCAAACTGGATATCTTCCTTCCGGTTAATCTCCCTGCCTTCCGCCCATCATCTCTCTCTCTCTCTCTAGGCCGTTTTCCCAATAGTGTTCACAATACGTTTCACTTGAAGTAGTACCAACGGCAGCCACTCTGAAAGGCATCTAATTGAGGCACACATGCAGCGCCACTTTCAACTTTATTGTGAAATGAAGGCAGCATCACTTATATACGATGTTCACTACACGTGGCAGTTTGGCATGCGATCTCCATTCTGTTGGCACCCAAAAATTCTAGTTCCTTGTCTCATAATGCAAGGGAGCTAGGCTAACGCAAGTTTGCGAACGTTCCCAAATCATTTTCGCTTCGACGATAAGCCTA
Organism: Hyalomma asiaticum; assembly: GCA_013339685.2. NCBI lineage: Eukaryota > Metazoa > Arthropoda > Arachnida > Ixodida > Ixodidae > Hyalomma > Hyalomma asiaticum. The sequence continues at coordinate 3,736 of JABSTT010003838.1, read as the reverse complement.
GCAGATTCACTGTGATTGTGATAAGCTACAGTGGACCGATTAAATTGTGAGGTGCACTTGCACTCTTGACAATGATTTGCCAGATGACCATTAGTCTTGTTTTTGGCGTTGTTGGGCGTCCTTAGACGGTCGTTGAGGTATCGGCCGGTTTGGCCTATGTACACCTTTCAACAGGAAAGTGGTATGTTGTACACCACCGTCGGTTTTACATTTCAAGAATTTTGTAATTCTTCGCTGTGGTTGACCTCGCGCACCGGCCGTTTTATGGAGCAGGGATCCATTAATCTTCGCGGTCTAGACAACTTCAATGGAGCGGAGAACACAACTTTCACATTTGCCGTCTGCGCAGCTTTCTCAAGATTGTGCGATACCCGATGAATGTACGGTATAACTGCTACCTTTTCGCTTTTAATTATTTGGTCTCCTCTCAGCTGTCCGGAAGGCTGATTTCATATTTTTCAAACTAATGTCTCAGACACCAATATGAAAACGTGCACAGGATAGCCTGACGCCTGCAGGGTGATCTACCTGTTCTAACAAACATTTCTGCACAAGGTGAGGGCATGATTTCCTGTGTACATTGGGAAAAACGGGAGCTAGAAATGGCGAAGGATCACGGCTGCACGGAAGAAGGAGGCCGCCCACCTAGGGCGCCGCCAGGGCTTGCTCACAATAAACGCTTATTCTCTCTCTGGGTTGTTCCAACAGGCATGGCATTTCTTCATGCCGGTAATAATACTGCATATTCGCTACATGTACACCATAAAACAGGATTCATGCAATGGCCGAAAACTGCTTCATTTGTCCACCAATCTTGCACTAAATGCATTAAGTACGTTAAGCTCACAGGCGTTCGCTTTGTGAGCGTAACGTACTCAACATGTACCTTCATTATGGATATATTAATTACTCGTAAGGGAGACCACGACCATAATTAGAAAGATAAAAACGAAATCTCACCCTCTTGAGGACTTTCTCCGGGCGCCTCAGCACCACCTTCTACTGGAAAATAATACGAAAGTCGGTGAGAACTTTGTACGTCTATTCATAAAGCGTAGACTGGCATATAAACGATAAAAGTCACTACAGATAAGTTAGAAAGTATTCATACATTTTGACCAATCTATCGCGCAAACTACCATACAAGAGTATCGTAAAGCTTTCTTGGAAGTTACATACCTGTAAACCACGCCCAGAGTTTTATTAATCCGTATTCTTTAGGGAAGCACGTGGAGCACATGAATTTGCAATTGTATTAAAAATATCTACAAACGTTCCAAGAAAAACAATCCCAGGTTGTGCAGAGGACACGGCACAATGGCACCGTGCACTAAATTTCAAGCATGATCTGTCAGTCTTGTCTTGGAGACATCTTATTCCTAGTGCTGCTCTTCCTCCCACACTGATTTCACCGCATGATCTCTTTCGTCGTCATCCGCTTCTTTTCCCATGTCGTCACCGCCTTCCTCTTTTTCATATTCTGATCAGCCGAGTTCCTCGTGCTCTTCTTCGCCGTTTTCTTTCTCTTTTCCCTCGTCCTCTTTCATGAAAGCAAAGGCGACGGCCGTCAACATATAATGACCTCAAGGACCACTGTTGCACATCCGAGTCATTGTTGAGCCCACAAAATGATTAGCCATATGGTGAGAGCCGCTACTGCTGAGTGTGCAAGGCACCCAACCAAGGGGTAACAGTCTGTGAGTGTTCTAGTTGCACCATTACAACTGAGGTAGGTTCAAGCCCGCAGGGTGCACATAGTTTATTATATGAGCTTTAAGTTTATTTGTTTTACATTAAAGCTCATGGCGGTACGGAAGTGGTGGCGGAGGGCACCATCGCCACCAATTTCTCTCAATGTAATGAGCCCATAACTCCTTACGCAGAAAAGAAAATAAGGAACACTAGCTGCAATTGCAGTCAAATTCAACTACAAAGAACCCGGTGAACTTCGAAAATACGGGAACGTACGAAATAGTGGTGTGAAGGCTGAGGACACAGGGTAGCTGCTGTCGTTCCCCTCTTCCGTTCCGTCCTCCACACCTTCAACGTCACTTTCTGCTTCATGCTACACTACATACAAGATTGTTCCGTGCACTCCACTCTCTTCCCTCCTTCTCAACCTGACATAACACTTCTTCATCCTTATCTCCCTTTCCAACTACTCATCCTTTACTTCCTTACTTAATTAACTTCCTTAATTCTTGCTTGCTCACCTGTCCTTCATCTTTTCACTTCTCCTCACTCCACTTCCCTTTCCCACTCTCTGCTGCTACGCTGTACATTAGAAGACTATGCTATGCTTTACCCTCTGCCCTCCTCCTTTTCATCCTCCTCAGCCCCGCCACGGTGATCTAGTGGCTATGGTACTCGGCTGCAGATCCGAGGGTCTCGGGATCGAATCCCGGCCGCGGCGGCTGCATTTCGATGGAGGCGAATGTTGAGGCCCGTGTGCTGTGCGATGTCAGTGCACGTTAAAGAACCCCAGGTGGTCGAAATTTCCGGAGACCTCCACTACGACCTCTCTCATGATCAATGGTGGTTTTGGGACGTAAAGCCCCAGAAATCAATCAATTTTCATCCTCCTCAGCCTCAAGTCATAATTATTCACCCTCATCTTTCTTTCCCACACTTTGCTACTACACTGTGCGAGACTACGCTATGCTATACCGTCTCGGCTCCTCCTTTCTCTACTCCTCACCCTCATGTAATTCTTAACCTTCTCCTTTCCTTCCTCCTCACCCTAACTTCCCCGGTCCTTGCTGTTACTACTGCTTATGCGCGGCCATTCCGAGGCTACGGCAGGTGGTGCACCAGCTGTGTGGTGGCTGGTTGCTAGGCGTCGCGAGGCGAAGCGAGATTTTCTGCTGATTGTCACTGCGTCGCCCATGTATTTAATACTCATGTGGCATCTTGTGCGTTTTGTACATACACTTCCTTCGTGCGCCCGACCACTTTGAACGAAAGCCCGAAGGGAAGTTCATCGATCATCCTCCTGAGCTGCAGAGTTATTCGACAAATTAAAATATCAATCGTGTAAAATTTTGCAAAGTCAAACAAATCAAAGACATCTCAGAGAAAATAGCTCTGTAGAGTCTTTTCAGAAATATTTGTTACGTGCAATGTCCTTTCTTTTCTGAAAATGAGAGTATTCACTCAGATTGACATAGCAGACGTAAATGCATTCTTGAACGTCATTCATCTGTCCCCTCCTTATTTTCCCCTACTGCATTGTAGCAATGCGGCTCTCACACCTGCTAACATCCTTGTTCTGCCCTCTGTCTCCTTACACTGCTCAGAAGAGTGCAGCACATACTCAGCACCGAAATAGTCAAATGTATCATATGCTATTGTAATAAGTGGTCGCTTTCCTAATTTGTTTTTAGAACATACGTTATAAAGGAGCGTTGACATTTTCCATCACACATACTGAGTTTTCTAATAATTAACTGAGATTTTCACATTTCGATGTTCAATCACACCAAAGCACAATCGATTAAAAACGATGTAGAACAGGAATGTCGCTGGAGCCAAAGTTTCGACAGTTGGGATTTTCTTGAAGACAAGTTTACTTGTCGAAACGTTGGCTCCGGCGACATTCCCCGCTCTACATCGTTTTTACATCGATTGAAGCCTCCATCTTCCTCTGAGCTTCACGAAAGCATAATTTTACATAACAATTCATAAGTGCTATTTGTGTAATTAGTCCTTACCCACAATATTGCACAATAAGCTCGCA
>JABSTT010003837.1:0-24697 GCA_013339685.2 Hyalomma asiaticum | reverse complement strand
CATCGTATGCCCTATGTGCTCTATGGTTACCTAGGTTCTGTCTTTCCTGCGCATTCGTTACGGAGATAAAATTGTTGAGCCGGGAATATCGCTACGGCGCTTCAGCTTCTCAACGAAACATACAAAAAGCCTTGAACGCGCTCTTTATTCCCCCGTTCTTTTTCTGTATGTGCGTATAGGCGAGTGTATCGCATTGTTTTCCTTTACTTTAAAGGGGTTTCCCTGTAGCATTACGGTAATTCACAATTCCACCCGCCGGCGTCTTCATTGCAATCATTGCAGGGTTTCTGCTCGCTGACGCCGGCTACGACGTCTGGCTTGGCAACTTTCGCGGCAACATCTACACTAGTCACACCAGATACTCCAGCGTTAATCCTTTCTTCTGGAACTTCAGGTCAGTTTCATCGTATCGGCGCATCAAAAATACCCTTCCCGCGATGCATTATCATTCTTGTGTCCTCAAGGCTACTGTACAAAGGATTTTTAATCAGACACGTGTAATAGCGTTTATCCTGTATACGGAGGACATCCACTAATGCGTTTCCCTTGAGAGGACGGCATGAACCAAATGAATATTTGTAAGCGTTCAACCAAACGCCCCCATACGCAGGCCGCTGATAAATATATCGCACTGCGCCTTTCTGATAGCATGAGAGCGAATCATGCTTGCAGCGCGTCTCGAAGGTTGTCCCTTAACGCATGTACGTACGTACAGGTCGTTAAGAAGTGTATGTTCGTTGAAGGTGGCTTCTCCGCAATGAGAAGCATTGTGTGGAGAAGCCCGTTTCACACATGTTCCCCACTTTTCAGATCATAGCGCGCATTGATTTTTTTTTTAATCTTTGATTTGCCTTACTTTTGACCTGGAAGTAATCGACACTCCTGTCTATATGCGAGTAATTATCGAAAACGCTGTTCTTGGGAGCAACATTGAAGGTATTGCTGAATTTGACTTTGATTATGAGTACTCCCGCTAGTAAACGAGCACGTCATCGTGGAAACAGCAAACGCCGTCATTTTAGCTGCGAAAAACCCTAAACCGTACCTTCCCCTGCTGCGACATGTGCTGCACCGTCACACATCGAATACATGATGCCTCCATGCGCCATAGTGGAGTGCGTATGCCGGGCGATCGGAATTGACACGATGATTGTAGCACTCTGCAGCGAACTAGTTATTGCTACATAAAGAACGTGGTGGCCATTCAGGAACAAAGCGCACTGTGATTTATGAGTTATTCAAGCAAATTATGCATGAATTCATTAAGTCTGTTATGTTTTCTTGTTCCGTTACGCCACTTCTCAAAGCTGTAATTCGCAGTGCACTGAAAGCTCTCGAGAACGCAGTAAGGATGTGAAAAGTACTTAATATATTCAAGGGAACATCGACGAGTCTGGTTCAGCCAGCAGAATATTAAGAAGAGCAATAAAAGAGCACCCAATTCAAGCGCTTTTCACGCATCATAAGCCAGCTGGAACCACTCGAGCGTGCTCGAAATCGAATCCACTTCAGCGCATCACGTAGTATTTCGTGCTTGCATTTCCTCATGTAATGCAATCATTACTTTAACTCCGATAAGTCTAACTGCGAACGTTCCGTTATGTGCGTTCACGAGAACATGTTTAAGGCTATATTTATTCGTAAATAAGTGGCATCAGGCCACTCTGTTGCAAAGGGATTGTCTAAATAATGTCGCAGCGCTTCGCAACCATATAATGGTTTTTCTATGTGGGACCCCGCAATTTAACTCGGAAATATAACAAGGAAATGACTAGATTTTCTAGCCTCATTTATAACTGTTTTTTGACAGTTCTGAGCAGTTTCATAACAGCGCCATTTTTGTTTGTCTTTTTTTTAGTTTTGACGAAATGGTCAAGCACGACCTGCCAGCTACGATAGACACAGTACTCAACGTGACACGGCAAGAAAGGCTGTTGTACATCGGATGGTCTCAGGGATCTCAGGTTTTGTTCGGTCTGCTCTCCGAGAGACCCGAGTACAACAGAAAGGTAAGCCTCCAATACTTCGTGAATGCTGACAGATTCTATGCTCTTTTCCAACCATTTCGACAACCCTTTGTTCTCGCTTCTATAAACACAACTACATCCCGGAAGCACAACGTGTCTCCACACAAATAATGCGTGCGATGTGTTTCTAGATCGCACTTTTCACCGCCATGGCTCCGGTCGCTTACTTGGGACGCATGAGGACCCCTCTGCTGGCACTGGAGCCTTACGCAGATGTCATAGCGGTAAGTTCTAGTTCGTTCTGGAGGACTATACCGTACCACGGTAGACGGAACAGTATTCCATGTTGGTCCTCTCTGGTTGGTCAGTTCAGCCTGTCAAGGCAGGACTGATCAATCAAGCTTGCAGGGTTGGTCAAGGATTAGTGAAGACAGAATTCCCTATCAGGGAGAAATAATCAGGGAGGTCCAGTACGAAATAGTATTCCGTGGTCAGTAGAGGCCTGGTAAGGCCACACATTCACACATGCACGATACACATAGGTGGCGCTACGGACCCCTGAAGTGGGCCCCGAAATGCACATGCTGTGAGGAAAATAAGGAAACGACAGAGCATGTTCTGAGTGAATGCGGAAATATCCACCCAGGTGTACGATTGGGCACTACCTTAAATCAAGCCTTGAGTTTTAGGGAGAACAATGGACAGCTGAACATAGCCGCGATTGAAATAAGTAGGAGACGGTTAGAATACTGGTGGGAGAAAACCAGAGAGAACGGACAAAAATAATTATAGGAAAAATGAGGACTTTCTGCCATAATGGGCAGAGAACTGGGCTATGAATTTACGTTTTTGCTATAGTATGATCGATTTAATTGAAGTAGATTTAAAAGGCATGAGGACAACTTAGAGAGAGGGAAAAAAAGAAAGTTCCTAAATTTTTTTACGAGCCTGGTGGCGCACATGTCACCCCGTTACAATGGGGACCCCGTCACCCCGTGTCACCCCGTTACGGGGGTGGTGCCCCGTTACAAAGGGGACGCTCATCATCCATCCATCCATCCATCCATGAGAGGTCCTTTAGCGATCTCCACACTCCTAGCGCACAAAGCGTCTTCCATTGGCTAATCGGGACTGATTAATCACTCCTTCTTCATCATATTTACGCTATCGCATAAATTAGGTGTGCACCCGTAAATATAATCCGACCGCGTAAATCCTACGACGGCATGCGTGTCGTCGTCGGGTTTACGGAATCAATATATTTGCGATCGCAACGTATTTATGCCACAAATCTTTTGCACAGTGCGCGTGTGTGATTATATTTTCTATAGTGTCGTCATAATCGTCAATGCGAATCCCGGACTCCGTCCTGCGCAGACATTCCTCAGACTCACTGGAAGCGGAGGACTCATGGTAAACACGGCGCTGACGAAGCTACAGGCCGCGCTGGTGTGCGGAAGCGACTTCACGGTAGACCTGTGCATCGCTGCGTTAGCTGTAATGAACGGCATCAACTGGAAGCAGCTGAATATCGTAAGCGGCTTGAGGAATGCACGTTCCTCGAATTTTCGAATTTCATACTAATCTGTACGACAATTCCACGTCGTTCTTATTCCCGCGCACTCTCTTCCCTGTATACCTTTGTCGAGGTGTCCCGCAGGAGAGAGACTTGCATTCACCGAAATGCACCGCCGTATTCGTTAATATCTTGAACAACTGTTGGTTTCTTTAATTTTTCCTCTGTGATGTTTCGGCTTTAGCTGGTAAACATGAGTGTACACGTCTAAGAGTAGGGTCTACTTGTATCCTAAACAGCTTACCGCTGAATTCAAGCGCGTGGACTATACCAGCATATCCTTGGTTTAATGAGCAACAGGTGCTCTCTTCCTCTCTATCTCTCTCTCTCGCTCTTTTTCTTGTTTGCCCTCTGCCTAAATTTTTCTTCCCGAGTTTGGCTCTTATCCGCATGTTTGACGCCACCGATGCCGAGCTGTGAGACACGGATCGCAATCGCCGGAAAAGATCCCACGAAAGCTTGGACAGTTAGCTTTTGGTCCCCTTCGGCGCACCAGCAAAACGCCAGCAGTGATTCAAAGGCCGAGTCAAGGGTGATCGAACAAAATGTATTCTCATCAAACAGGCAGTTACACAAAACGTGCACAAACACGGCTCTTCAATATACAAACACAGATGGGTTACAAGGGTTACAACATTACACGAAACCAACGACGTACAAGCTCATGCACTACAACAAAGAATAAAACATGAGGTGTCCTATTTACCAAAGTCACTCGGAGTGCCTTGACAACATGAATCTTGCAGGCCGGGTTCGTCGGTTGGCTCGCGGAGCAGCGTCGTTTCTCGTCTTCTTTCTTCTCACACGCTCTCAGACGACTAGGACTGCTGCTGACGGCCCGTGTTCGACTTTTTATATTGGCTTCGGCAGCCCTTCCTGATTTCGGCGCGGGCCACATGATCTAAGCACGCGCAAAACCGAGCAAACATTCTTGATAAAGCCAGATTCTTCGCTTCTTGGGCGACACCTCTTTCTTCCTCACATGTCGCGATGAGCCTCGGTACGCACTCTCCGCCTCCTCTCTTATTCTCCGTCTGGGTCGCGCGCTCACCCGCCTTGATAGGATGTCTCACTGCTGTGTTCTACAAATTTCTGCTACGTTCTAGAACCTCGCCGTCTCTAACTTGACGCCAGGTTCTTCGACGAAATGGGCGCTATATTGTGACACACATTATTAACGTCGCGACCTGGCAGACATGTTGATAATACATTCGTACCCCTCCATGCTGATTTTTATGTATAGCAAGTGAGCTACACGCATGTTTTTCATTAATTCCCACATTTCCTCAAGGTATTTCACATGGTATTTTTCAAGGTCATCCCAGATTCTGATGGTCAAGCGCTCCGCCACGGCCTTAGGGGTCGGGCTTCGCGATTTGACATATGTCTGTGCACATACGTACCCATATGTGATGATAGCAGGTTCTTTTACAGATTTGTTTTCGGAACGACTCTCTCAGGCGAAGCCTCCGAGAGCCTAATCGAGGACAAAGCCGTTTTTCACAAGACACAACACCACACAAAGCTTTTATATAAACTAAAAAAGACAAAGTGAAATACCAAGCACTTCAGAGAGAAACAAAAGCAACACAGAATTGAGCAAATAGTTCCGAAGAAAGTCTCTATAGGGTGCTACGTGAGTCCTGGCGATTTAATTTCTAAGGGTCCGACAGTGACGTGCGAAGGCGATGCGGAAGTGCATGGCTCACCAAATCGTCGATGAGCTTGAGTGAAGACGTATGATCGAAGCGCACCAAGCTTGCGAAAAGGACCGCACCAGATGTCTCGTGGCGACGGAGGACGTGGGCGGCTAGGCGGCTCGATGAGCTGGTAGCGACATCTTGGCCAGGCATCTGAATGTGGAACTGGGACCCCTAGCCCGACTGTTCCAGCTATGCCTACGGGCACAAGATTGAGTAAGTCCTCGCCTGGAGCTTGCGAGCCGCTGGGGTTCCGATGGCTGGAAGCAGGTCAGGTGAAGGTCAGGTCCCGTCGGGTGAAGCCCTTGTGGCTCGGGTCCGGAACCCGACTGCCGTCTTCAACGCCAGGCCCGGTGGACGATCCTCTGCCTTCCGTTGCTTTCCTGGAACTCCCCGTCCTGGAATTCCCCGAAGAATCCGATGCCGCTCGCTTTTCTTTCGCTTTTGCTTATTTGTTACCTTTTGATTGGCCACCGCTGCGTCCCCGTGTTCTTCAGCTATTCGCCATTGGGAACGACAACGCCGTGGGTGTTGCTGATTGCTTGCTTCGTCTTACTTTATTTTTTTTTCTAGCGCCACGCCTTTTGTTCTTCTTCGTCGTCATCGTCTTTCATGTGCTGTCCTCCCGGTCCGCGAGCGTCTTCTGTCGTCTTTTTTCTTTGCGTCACTCACTTTTTTTCACGCGCACTTTTTAAAAAGCGCACATCACACATCACACCATATACCGCCTTGCAATAGAAAGGTAACGCCAGTCTTTGCACTCCAGTTTACCCACTGAACGATTTCTTCATAGGCGCATGCGCCCCACAGGCCAGACAAGCGTTGTTATCTCGTGCTACGACTAGAGCGGTGCTTCGCGCAAACGAAACGCTACTCCGGTAAAACTCCCTGCCTTTGTCTTTGTTTCATCTCTCTCGTTCTCTATCTGACAATTTAAAGAACCTTCGTTACCAGCAGATGAGATGCAAACAACGCTTCCTATATTTTCCTTCCCAACCAGAGTCGGCTGTCAGTTTACCTTAGCCACGACCCTTCGGGCACGTCGGTGCGTAACATTTACCATCTTACCCAGGTAGGCGTGCTTTTTCATTGCATGAATAGGCCTTTACGGGAAACGTTCGTAACAAACAGCTTTCAGATCCAATAACTTGCACTGGCATGGCGAGGGGCTGATGGGCGCAAGTGGTTCCTCCGCTCCCCGCACCGACATAAGATCGCCCTAGAACATTTGTTTGCAATTACATATACACATGTATGTATGTATGTATGTATGTATGTATGTATGTATGTATGTATGTATGTATGTATGTATGTATGTATGTATGTATGTATGTATGTATGTATGTATGTATGTAGAGATAAAGGGAGTCCCATATCCTTGCGCATGATTTCATATCGCGTATGCATGTACTAGAGGGAGGGCAAGGGGGGACCTTTAAAGGGGGGCTTCCCCGCGCCCTTTAGGGCTCCCAAAAGAGGCCTTTGGGGGGAGGTGCTTCAAAAATTGTTAAAGGGGCGAACGCCCCCTTACCCCCCTCCCCTTGCACCCCTGGTTCAGGAGCCCTGCATGCTTTACATTTTGAGCTCCGTTTGCCTTGACCCTGAAGTGCGGCAGAATGCTAACGAAACTGCATCGTTTTGCTGGGAAGCCGGATTTTTTTCCCCCTTTTCTCACCTTGCTTCCCAGCTCATACGCTGCAACTGTTTCCGGAAGTACGACTACGGGATGCTGCTCAACATACTGAATTACAGAACGGTGAGTTTTAATTATTTATTACCTTAATTACAAAAACGAAAGTTCACATGTTCTTGGAACTTTTTTAGGTGTTGTGTCGACGGAAGTGATCAGATTGTCTTAGCCAGCCACGCAAATTAATAGCAGCCGCATCTTTTTCTTTATGATTGGGTTAATTGGGGCCGCTTAATAGGTGTATGCGCGAAGGGGTAATGTGCTCGAAGTCTTCTAGAAGAGCACAAATTCAGAGAGCTATGTCGATACACTCTTATCGGGTTCATAATTCAAAGCGACGCTGAGCAGAGAGGTATAAACAGATGCATATATATTAGCAGCTTGCCCTTCAGAACAGGGAAAAAAGGACCTGTAAGCAAGAGAAGACGAAAAGTAATTAGTGAGAGAGGTGGCGACATTGCCCCGAAGTTGCCTCACAACAGCCATGACGTAATTACGCATTCTGGCATCGTCTGGTCATATCCGTTTACCTGTACGTAGGTGAAGGTGGCTCGATTATTCTTCTAAAACGAGGAAACATGTGCTTGTGAAGCGCCAGAATGAACCACAAAGATTTATTAGAAACGTCACGTGAAAAATACCCCATGTTTCAACGCACTATGAATTCAACTTTAAAAAACAGCAGCTGGCAACAAGGGTCGCCGGAACGCGCCCGTCGGTGTTACTCCGCCAGCCAATCGAAGAAGCGGACAAAATCGTCGCCATGCGACCTTTTCAAAATGGCGCCGTGTTTATGCTCCAGGTACCTGTGGATCGTCTGCTGTTCTCGAGTCGTGTCATCACTATACAAGCCACAATGTGCTCACGAAGCATGGAAAAAATTGTGTGCAGTCTCAGCGCTTCTATTTGCAAAAGGCCGCGGTTCAGTTCATTTCGCTCCAGAGCCCGTTTAACGCGTGAAACATCACTGAACCGAGTTGTTCTCGAAAACATGGGTGGCGGCGCCCGTGGGGCGCCGGGTTTTTGCAGTGCAGGCGCTTGATTTGAGCTCACTAAATAAATATCCTTTCTATGTTCCACTCTAATAAACGAATGAAGACAAGAATTTATGCACCTATCGAAAGTTGTTGCCGACCTCGCTTTATTTTGGTAACATGGAAAGTTCAAAGGAGGAACTATTTGAAGCTTCCCTGAGGTACAGTGGCTGGCAGTTATAAGGGCGTGGGAGGGGCTTCGCTGCAGACTTGAGTTGTATCTGACTATGGACATTTTATTCCTGCTATCGCAAGTTTTATGCAAACAGTAGCAATTTTTTTTTCTTTTGCGGTAGATGGTTCCTTTAAGCCAAGCAGTCACCCTAGTCAGCCTTCTCTCAACTCGCTGGACTTATCGAGCTAAATCAGAGCTAAACTTTCCATTGCCTATTTTTAGGCATTACGAGCGTGTAAGCTGCCCCCCCGAGGTTCGTATTCTTACCGTAAAATGACGAAAATACTTTTTAAATAGTTTACCAAATCTATACCGCAACGCTGCCGAGACCATGCGTTTAGTGCGGACCGCGGTAGACGCATTTCGGAGAGGCGGAAAAGAAAAGGTTTGTGCACTTGTATTTAGGAAATAGGCAACAACTTACAGAGGATCAGAAGTCCCGCGCAGTCACATACCATGGATTTGGCAGGCAGCAGTTTTAAAAGCTATTGACCTTTGCGCAAGTGGTGGCACACCATGAACTGCGAAATCTGTTATGTTTCACCCGTTTCGTCGCAGTGGCGGCCGCCAAGATACGAGTTGTCCCGCGTACAAGTTCCTGTGGCGATGTACCATAGTGCAGGCGACTGGTACGCCGACCCATGGGATGTTGCGCGATTGCAAAGGGAGCTGCCCACTGTGGTGCGAGTCTACACAGTGGCCGACCGACGCTTCACGCATTACGACTTCGTTGTGGGAACGGGCGACGAAGCGGCTCTCATGTACGGCGAGATGATACGCTTCATGGAACAGTACCGGAACGACAGCATCCAAGTGAACGCCGCGACACCCACCCTGTGACAGTAGTGACGTCTAGTGGGCATCCTATGGACACACATTTCCAGAACAAGGACGTGAAACGGACATGTTGAGGACGTCCTGCGGACATCCCTCACATGGTTTGGCTAAGCCTACCATATCCTGCGGACATGTAGCACGTGGCCGCGTTGCATCAGTGGCACATGCCGTGTAAATTACACGGACAAGGCCTGAACGCTTGAAGTTGTTTGTTTGTTTTTATTTGTTTGCTATAACGAATATTTTGCTGGAAGCGGGCGTTGCGTGCCGGCCGTAACGGGTACCCCAGAACACTTACGATCAGACCCATCTCGTGCACAAAGGCGTATCACATCAGGGACTCCAGATTGTCATTGGGAGTGGAGGAGGGGGGGGGGGCAAGTATTGCTGTCTTTGTATGTTGTGTTTGTTATTTATTATCAATATTTGTGGATTATTATTTATTTGCATTATATATTATATGTTGTTAATCAAAACTAGAAGCTCAGGGGAGATGGATGCTTGAATCGATGAACAAATTGCAAAATACGATTTAGAACAGGGAATGTCGCAGGAGCCAACACAAGCAGACTTGTCTTCGTCAGGGCGGCAACTGTTGCCGCCCTGACGAAGACAAGTCTGCTTGTCGAAACGTTGGCTCCTGCAACATTCCCTGTTCTAAATCGTATTTTGCAATTTGTTCATCGATGTTGTCAATTAGTAGTTTTAATTGCATCAGTCAATGTTTTAATTCATTTTAGCCATATTAGATTTTGCACATTTGCATCCTCCCTTATTTTACATTGGTGCACTTTAAAAATGGTTGGAAATTTCGTAAGTACTGAAAACTTCCGCAGACCGTGCAACCCGTGTGGTTGTGTAGTCCGGTGCTTTGGAAAGCACCGCACCACACAACCACCAGCTTGAAAATTCTTGTCAAATATTTGCATTCAGCGTAAACGATTGGAAAGCGTGGGAATGAGGGGGGGGGGGGGGGACCTGCCCCTCTGGAGAAATGTTACGCGGGCGACACCCCTGCCTCCCCCCCCCCACCCCCGGAATAACATTAATTACTAGGAGAGAGTGGAGGGCAGGGGGGCTACCGGAAATCCTGCCTGTAAATGTGCACTGATGGAGGCAGAGCAAACAACCTTGTCACTAATATGCCTAAAATTCGAAACTGTACTTGTGCTTGATCCATTCCAGCTGTGTAGTTACGTGACTAAACAGTTGGTGTGGCTGCTATGCATATGCTCCTCCCCTTCCCAACCCTGTGGAAAAGTTTGGGAAGGGGAAAGAGGAGCTAGTGCTCCCTTGCACCCCACGCCCAAGAAACTGACTCCTCTAGGCGTGTGCGCGCATATGTAGGTGTAAGTGCAAAAAGGATGCCGCACTAGCTCCAGCCTCATTCTTTTATGTCTTTCACCATGTTCCAGACAAATACCTTAAATCTTCCGTTTTAAACTGCCTCTTAGTTAAATAAGCTATGTATGAGGAACAAAGGTAACCAAATGTGATGGTATCATACAGCAAGTAAAGAGCGAATTTATGCCCTTCTCAAGCAGTTGTAACTCTGGTATGTATGAAAACAAATTCTGTCATGTCAAATGGCACCTCTTCATGTGTGGCCAAAATGGGATCCATGCAACATCGATGCGTGAAAGTTATACACACATATTCGGCACATGGTTTGAATGTTCCACAGACAAAGTGCTTTCAGGATTCATGCTGCTTTCTCCAACAAAAATTTAAAGGTTTTCAAGGAGTCTCAACACTCCGTGTGCGGATCTTCAATATCAACGCTTAAAGGTTTTCAAGGAGTCTCAACGCTCTCTGTGCGGATCTTCAAGATCCACGCTGTTGTTCAGAAAACGAAATATGACGGACGTTCAGGGGAATCTGATGCTTGTACTGATCAGAAACGTCGCTGGGGTGGAGCCAAAGTTTCAACAAGGTAACCGGTCTAACCAGTCATCTAGCTTTGATGACATGTCTGCCTGAGGTATAGCGAGAAGAGGCCTCTCACAATGGTATATCGTAAGAGGCACCTTCTCTAAATCATTTTTGTGACACTTAGAAGAAATTGCTTGAATTGCATTCAAAACTCAAATGCAGCTTGCATACATACTTAGTTGCTCTTCAGAAGCTACCGGACGGTGTGACCAACATCTACCTACTCAAGTGGCACATGGTTTAAATCTTCTGTCAACCTTCAGCAGGCCAGGGATTTTCACTGATGTGCAGAAAACAAAGGACCTGGCAAATTTTTGTTAGCTATTTTCTGACAATACTCTCAAGGTGCTTTACTGAAAAGTAAATCAGTGGCTTATCTCTTCGATACTGTGCCAGATATGCCTTGAGGGTCATCACAACAAGTGCAAATTTGAGCTTTGCTACCAGTCACAGCAAGAGTCACAATGATGATTCTGAAGGAAGTGCTGTTATGCCAGGGCTTCCAACCAAAACATCATTGCTGCGTCAAAGTATTCAGAATGCCTGATGCAACCAGCGTAAACTCCAGCGAGCTGCCTGGTGCAAGGGGCACCAACCAAGGCGGGAGCCTCATGCAATCGATGGCAACTCCGGTGGTGCACCCGACATAACCGACTGCAATTCCTCACGCAACGTGCGGCAAGCCCTCTCATCCACGGATCCGACTCCGGCCAGCGACCAACGGTGGTTCCTGATTGGAGGATTCGAACAACTGGCTGATGCAAGGGGTCGCAAGGGCTATAAAAGAACACAGCTGCGCGAAGACAGAGACAGCGACCGAAGAAGTCCCGGGTCGTCGTCGCACCTCAGCGCGCGCCCATTAATCTCTCGGCCCCAGTGCCGAATATGTAACGCCTCTGTTTTATTCTGTACATAAATGTTGCCTTAACTCACCGTCGCCTCGTCCGCTTCGTCTATCAGCTCTGTGCAGATGCAGACGCAAGCTGAGACACCAGATACCCAACAGTGCTCTTTGGAAGGTTGGCTTTCTTGCTTCTAGCAACCTCCACATACTTTCTGATGCCGGGCCAGAAAAACAGAACCCTCTCTCTCACCAGGACATCCTCAATCTACCAATGTGCACAGTACTTTACAGGAAACAGTGTATGTGCGGTAGCAGTTGCAAGTTTTCTCTTCAGGCAAGTGCACCAAGAAACAATTTGCTCACACTTGAGAATAATTTATGTCCAACCTCCATTTGCTTGCTGCAGGCAGGACCTGCCTTTTTAGGAGGGTTGAAATTTTCTCAAGTACAACTGATGAATGCTTACCAACAATAAAAATTCAAGGATTTCCCAAAGGTTTGTGAGAACTCCAGGACCTTTGAGGTCTTGAGTATGAACTTTGAATAAGAACATTTTAAAAGAAAAAGTATAGGACTATATCAAGTGAACATGGTACACTGTTTGTGGATCCTGTCCATCACAGCATGCCTTCTGCTTCCTGCACCTCGTGTCATTCCGCGGAGCCATTCTATAAAATGTAAAGACACTCATTCATCCGATCAATGTCCACCATGCTTACACAAGTATAACTGTAATGGGACGATGGCTTTAATGCAGCAGCTACACGATGCTATAACCTGCACTGTACAATGCAACATCACATTTACAACTCGAAAGAGCGCACACTTGGGCATGTTCGCAATCCATTGTAGCTTCATTAGAGCACTGAAGAGCACAGGATAAAGGACACATGAACACAGTGCCATTGCAGCACCATGTCCATGTGCCTTATCTTCAGTGCACTAAAAAAAAAGCTACATATCTACAAGGTCTTCGTTGACTGAGCTCCGGGTGGATATGCATCAGTAGCAGCCTGAGCCACAGTGCCAAGCTGCTTTTCCTCGATGATGACATGACTGGTGCCAAGTTATGGCCAGTAGAAAGAATGGATACTAGTGATCATGTTCTGGGCCGAAGTTCCACAGCTCTTCACTCATCGACGGCCCTGAGGGAAAGTGAGAAAAGAAAATTTGAATAAGCGACATGACTGACATACTTTTCAAGGGAAATACAAGGAAATACAGTGGCACTCAAGCAGCAACTGTGAACGTCGCGCGCTCGCCATCGCTAGTGTGCGTGCTATCTCAGCAGCCATCTGACATGCTGCGTACTGCGTCTCGCAGGTATCTCGCATATAGTCGCAATGCCAGCAATGCCCTCGCCACATAGCACTCACGCGAATGCGCCTACGAGTGCCAGAAGGAGCGCGCTTGCTTGGTACTGCTGTGTTGGGCCAAGTTTGTAGATAGTGCAAAGTGCGCGCTGCTTATAGCGTTCTTACAGTGTGAAGCACGTGCCAGAAGACATCAAAACAAGACGACTGCTCGCAGCTCTGCTGGGCTGTTGTCTCTGCCGCTTGACCGTCACATGGTACTTTACTTACACAAGTGCATGCTTACTTAATAAGCCTACGTTCACTACAGTTCAGATTCCACCTAAAGCTGCTAGCCTTAATTCGTATATCAAGCATTGCTATCGCATTCATTGCTTCGCCTTCTGGTGAAACTGATTTTTTTCACACTGTAGATGACAGTGGTTATGGAAAAGGGCGGCAGCAGCGGACACTACCACCACCAAATGCAGTCAATGTAATGAGTCCATAACAACTTACACTTAAAACAATCAATGTAAAGTGCTCATGGATTGAAATTCACTTTGAAATTCACTTTGTAAACCTTGGATTGTCACAACTGGAAAGCACAATTTCCTGGTATAGACACATTCTGTCACTATCAATGATGAAAGGTGATGATGGCTCTGATGCATATATGGGATCGAATATTGCACCAATGGGACATAAATGAAAACATTGGAAACGAAACTATCTGCATTACTTAGCCCTATATTATCGTGTTTCAATCTGTGAGTACTGTATGTCAATCACAGTCATTTCGTTTGAACATATGCTATAAATGACATAATTGTATTGCAGTACGGCGCATTCTGGTAAGCAGGAAGGAAGGAAGGAAATAGTAGAGAAGGAAAGGCAGGGAGGTTAACCAGTGTATGACAACCGGTATGCTACCCTGCACGAGGGGAAGGGGACAGGGGAGATTGAAAGCAGACTGATAATGTACTGTATAGGGATGCTTAAACAGTGCAATTTCTTCACTGATCCAAATATTTGAAAAAAGAAGGGCTTGGTTGAATGCTTGAACAGCAGTTGTGCAAGACTTGACAATTAATTGGATGTTAACAATGGTCTCTTATTATGTGATGAGGCAACTGTTTGCCGTGTTTGTACTCGGAAGGGGTCCCTGCAAATGTTTCTGAAAAAGGTCGGAAAACAGTGCCGATAAGTCGAGGAGGCTTCCGAGAGCTTCTGAGCCAAGCAGAATCGCGCTGCATGCACCAAGGAATCAGTAACATGGTTTCAAACACATTTGGAAAGCACCCGCTCTTCTTTCAGCAAACGGCATTACTGGGGGCACCAACTATGTTACTTGAGGCAGAAATAGCATTGGCTGATTTCATGATCACAGAATGATCAACTGCGATGTTTTATAGCTGAACTTTGTTCATACATTTTCAAAAAATACCGCGATGATGAACACACTATCCAGAAAAACATATGACCCAAACAAAAAAAAATCACTTAGTTTCACCGGAGAAATGAAGCATTGATACAGGCATTAAAATATTTTACTAGGTGACAAAAATTCAGGCAATAAAACATCATGAAACAGCAACAGACGTCAGCTTATGTTAGCTACTAAAGTATGTTAGAACGTCGCAGGAGACACAGCAATGACTGCAAGCGCTAGCCGACACCGTCGGTTGCGCAAAGCATGCGTGTTGTCGCTTGCTTCAGCATCTAAACTGCTATGAGTCGAGAAATTCGCACCGTCAAAATTATTTCTTTATGGCACTTAAGTATGTTTTCGGCTAAACTACTCTATCAGGCATTGTGCTTGTTGAAACTAGCGTTTCTTTATTCTTCTTTCCTTTCCTTTTGGAATTTTCGAACTATCAAGACCTGTGAACCTCCCTAGGCTAATAACACAATACGCCGCTTTTATTTCTGTACATAATGCACAATATAATCAGTCGTACTATAAGAAAAGGTGGCGTGCTTTGATTATCGGCCATTAAAAGCGTGCAGTACATGCACTTCCAACAGCTATCACATGCTTGCTGTTAAATCTCCCTTATTTGTGATAGTGTTTGAGGTGAATGCAGTGTGTTCTGTCTAGCACGGTGGTTTGCTAGTATCGGAAGAGAGCACACCGCCACGTTTTCTCGTGGCACGGTCTGGTGAACATGCGGGAAAGGTGCCGCAGTGCCAGGCTACTGCTCTTGACAGCGTGCTTCCTGCTTCATTGGTTGCACACGGACTCTCTAGCGTCTGGGAAACGTATCGTCCAATTATATTTCGGCGACAAACCAAACACTGGTGCCGAATAATCATATTTTCCGAGAATGTACTAACCCGTAAAAAAATAAAACAAACTGTACTACATAATTCTGCATTTTCACGATCACGAATGCTGGACGAGGAAACCGTATCAACTGGGAACATATCAAAGAGATTCTACTCTATTTATTCTTTTGGAAAGAAATGTGTGCATCTCTCTTAAAGAGCAACAAATGGGTCAAGCGGCATATTCAGTGACCCCAGTGATGTCATCTGTTGAAAGAAGAGCGTGCAGTCCCCAGCTGTGTTTGAAACCACATTGCTAATTTCCTAGTGCGTGCAGTGCAATAATACTTGGCTCATGTCTTCAGAGAAGCCTCAACGACTGACTGGCACCATCTTCTGACCATGTTCAAAAAGTATTGCAGGGCAGGGCCCCTTTGAGCGCTACTCTAACCATTTGTGGCGATACACTGCACTGCCTTTCCAATAAGACACATTGTCACAGCACCATCGCCCGGGGATACGTCACCGATGGCGGCTACAAAAACAGGCCGCCCCGCTTGGAAGACGATTCCTTTTGCTACCCGGACAAGTGTAGCATCGGCATGCTCTCCCACTGCCACTGATGTTGAATAAACAGTTGTTTTGTTCTTATGTTATGATTCGTCTTTCAGCAGACACGACATCCCACACACTTATAACACAACATCAGTGTAGAGTTATGCAAACAGCAAAATTCTGAGTGTGAAGTGAATTTGAATAGTAATGTTTGAGTGCAAATCCAAGTGGAATGTTGTGAATAATTTTCTAATACCTTTTTCTATATTACCGCATTAAATTATAAAGAAATGCACTGCTAAACATGGGCAAAAAAGTTATTGCACAAAATAGTGTACTCCCGCAATGCTGCTAGAAGAACAGTCAAGCCCTAAAGAACAGTCCAACAAATAACAGTGTATATGCATGAGTTAACTTTGCCAGAGAAGTACTAAGTGTTAACTTGCCACAGTAGGCGGTAGGCGAGTGTTAGTTTCGCCACCGCAGAGACTGTTAGCTTCGCCACATCATCATCATCATCAGGCTGTCTACGCCCACTGCAGGGCAAAGGCCTCTCCCATGGATCTCCAATTATCTGTGACTGTGACTTCGCCACATACGCGGGTGTTAACTTTGCCGCAGCAGTAACTGTCATCTTCGCCACAAGTGTGGGTGTTAGCTTCGCTACAGTATACGTATGTTAATTTCGCTGCAGTACGCAAATGTTAACTTTGCTGTAGCACAAAAATGCTAGCTTCGCTGCAATACATAGGTGCTAGTTTCATCGCAGTGCGTGACTGTTGGATATGTAGAACATAATACATAGCGCAAGAAAGAGATGAAGGACAAGAAGAAGACGGGATGAGCACGGAATGGACCACCTTTCACCGGGCACACCATATTTTCTCTCTTAACTGGAAACTTCTAATAGTTCGAATAGTAAAATTTGATGCGATTCAGATTGATCAGCAAATGCTCTTCAAGAAACATTAGAAAATTCCATTATTCACGCACCCCCACCTCAGTGTAGTACTAGCAGTAACATGTCATCCATTTGCCTTCGAATTAACCTTCATGCACACACATCTCTCATTGTGGAACAACCGCTCCTTTCAAAACGACAAACCAGTTATGATGTGGCTGCCAGAAAATCATGCAGACAGGCAAGGTAGCAAACACAGCTCTCAGTAAAAGGGTGACATATAACAACACACTGAGAACTGTGTGCCTTTTGCACTGTGAGACGTCAAATAATGTTGCATTGGGCTCAACCACTGGCTCACCATTGGCTACCACCAACTACCATTGGCTCAACCTTGGTGAGCCAATGGTAGTTCCCCCAAATATTTTGTAGTCCGTGCCAAGTAATGATGCGTTCTGTTGAAAGAAGAGCGGCCACTTTCCAATGCATTTTGAAACCAAATTGCAAATTGCCTGCTGCATGCAGTGCTACAATATTTGGATGACATGTTCACAGGAGCCTCCACGATTGATCGGCAGCCTTTTCTTGCTATGCTCAAAAAGTGTTGCAGAGCCCGTTTAAGACATCTTCTCCTCTCAGGCACATATCAGTGCTCTTTGGCCTTTTTAGTCAGTGTTCAGAACATAAAAAGCATTTTAAGATCACAACGTCACACCAATATTGTTTCTAGGATTGAGCTGTATGCTGTGCTTTACTGAATTTATTCAGCATGTGCTATGATGACTCAAGTAAAAAAAAAAGAGAAGTGCTGCCCATTTTTGTTACCTCATATGCTTTACTCTTCAACCACATAATATCAGAGCTGCATGTCCAAACCAAAGAAGTCAGGCTTAATGGTTTAGCTGACGAGGCAAACCTGTGCTGGTTAGGCACAGATTTGTTGCCTGCAGTTCTGAAGGGTTGCAAATAAGCCCACATAACATTCTAGAACCTTAAGTGAGGTAAAAGAAGTTCAGTAACACTGGTGGCAGGTTAGTTGGTAAAGCACAGTTCAAAACTGTAACAGCACACAGACGTAACAAGACAAAACAAAGACTAAAAGTTGGAGGATGCTCAAGATTCGCCTTTAAGAGCGAAACACTCTAGTAGCATTGGGCCCCGCTTGCATCGCCTTCACATAGAACAACCACTAAAGGGCTCGTGAAAAGAGTATGGACCTGCCCTGTAATTTCATTACTTCGCTGAGCATTTCACAAGCCTATTCTGAGATATTTCGCAGTCAGCGCGCATTTAATAACACCCGTTTAACATCCTAGCTTTCTTGTGTTCCTGAAACGACCATGCGACGCTACAGACTGGCATAGGTACCACTGAGTGACATTTCAGTGATGTCAGCTCAAGATATTTAAAAGTACAGTTTAACCTGATCAATTCGAACTCTGGCAGGATAGAAAATCGGTTTGAATTAGGGTTGTGCGAATATGAAACTGTCGAATACGAATCGAATAAGGCAAAGAAACAGGCCTCAAATACTTAATCGAACATGTGTAGTAATAGAGAGTTGCAAAACAGGAGGTGACCGTAATGGTAAGATTTATTAATTTCAAAAGAAATTAATTAAGTATGCTGCAGCACGTTGACGAGACTTATGAAAGAAAATTTCCATATTTACTAGTGTAACAAATGCACTGTTTCTTTTCCGAAAAACAGAAGTGGGGTAAATTTTACGTGGGGTAAATCACGTGGGGCAAACTTAACGAAAACTTTTATTCAAGTTGGGCAAGACATTTTAATGCGCAATAAAGATGGCGTTGCGAGTCACAGTAATACTTAGAGCCACGCGTGTGATGAAATCCCATTGTTCGGCACCCGCGCTTGGCACCCGCTGCTCGGCACCCGCGGTAACAGCCTTTATGATGGTCACGTTTTGTCCCAATGTGATGGCCTTTCACTTCCAGTTAACTTTTGGTTAGCTCACAGTTCCACAAAACCAGAAAAATGGAGACGCTGTTGAACGGTCAACAGCGAAAAAACGAACGAGTGGCACGCGGTGGTCTTCGGCGTGCATATAGTTTCCATAGTTCCTATGTCACCACGGGTCCTTCCCGTGACGACGCACATGATGCGTAGGCTAATGATCCTCATGGATGCAATCTTGGAGGCGCCCAGCCGCATCAGCGGTCGGTCGTATTCGCGGGTGGCCCCGTAACAGGAAAATAGATGATTCCCACAACAGAATGCAAAACGGCTCACCATCACTCATATCTCCCTCATATGTGTGCTCAGCCTCTCAGTCGTGTGCATTAAAGTATGATGTCCGAGATTACATCGTGACAATCTCGGAGATCACGCCCCGACCATGCCTAGGCTTAACAGCGCCAGCCTGCGCAACACGCTGCAACGAGCGGTGTAAAGGAACTGCGACAGCACGGAGGAATGCAACAGTGCAAGCAAATAATGTTACCGCTGCTTGCACACAGCTATGCGCAGCAGCTTTTCGGGACATGGGAGTTTTAATTACCATGCCGAAAGGCGCCCAAACATCACGGACCGAGTGAAGTGGGAAAGCCACAGCATAGCCGTTCGCGGGTCTGCAGGGGTTTAAAGTTCGGGGGTGCGTTTATTACACGGGGAAAAAAGTTTGTAATGGCGATGATCTCATTGTGCCAATGCAGTGACGGCAAGATGGCCACGACCGAGGCCTTTTCTTTATTTTTTCATAGCAAGGAAGAAGTTCCAACTCTTTCGTCAAGCGGCCCATCTAATGTGCGTGTCGCGTACAGCGGCTTTCTATGGCACGAGAACTGGCACTGTTTGTGGTTTCGTTATGAAAATGTAGCCGATGCGCATGGAGCCGGTCCAACCAGCCTGCAGTGTGCCGACTGCTCACACGGTCACCACCACGAAGGCGCTTGTTGTACTGTGCGCACTTTCTTGCCGTCTGGTTACAGCTCTGGTTACAGCAGCGCGTGACGTGGCACGGCCACAGAATCTAGACACGTGTCCAGAGCTGTAGGGGGCTGCGCAGTGATAGCGTGCACGCACGGATAGCATGCACCACATCACTCCCTCCCCAGCGAGTTGCCGAACGTGAGTTTTACAGGTCCAGGCGAACGGGCACCGTGATGATCCTCCCACTACGCGTCGTTCGTGATGAAGTAGCAGTTTCTGCTGTTGCTCTGGTGGAAGGTGCCATGAACCCAGGAAACGCCTGCTCTGAATTCTCTATATAGGCCGGTTTCACACGGTCTGTAGAGATCATGTCGCGTCGGCCGTAGATGTCCACCGTAAATTGTTTGCTGGAGCGGTTGAGCACTCTGAATGGCCCATCATATGGCGGTCGGAGAGGGCACGCCACTGCATCGCGCTGCAGAAACACATGGGAGCATGACCAAACTTCTGGGTGCACATAGGTAAGTCGCGGCGTCGGTCAACGAGACAGGCACGGCACGAAGCTTGCACATAATGTCGTGTAAGCGGGTGGCGTAGTCTCCGGCAGAAACTGGTGTTTCATCTCCACCGTGTGTGAAAAATTCGTCCGGCAGGCGCAGCGTGGTCCCGTAGACCAGCACTGCGGTCAATGTCAGATTTCACTGCTGTTCTGATGCCAAGAAGGACGAGTGGTAACGCTTCCGTCCAACTGTGCCCCTCTGTTGCTGTGAGAGCTGCTTTCAGCTGGCGGTGAAAACAATCCACTATGCCGCTGCTCTGGGAATGATAGGCAGTCATCCTGATGCAAGAGGTGCCTATCAGCCGTGTTATGTTAGCAAAAAGAGCAGATTGAAACTGCCGTCAGCGGTCAGTTGTAACTGTAGACGGTGCGCCGAAGCGAACGACCCAGTCGTACAGGAACACATGCGCGATTGTGTCAGCAGTGATATCTGCGATGGGCACAGCTTCAACCCAACATGTAAGTCTGTCCACGCAAGTGAGCAAATACGACTGGCCATTGCAAGGTGGCAGGAGACCCACAATATCCAAGTGCACGTGATCAAATCGGGCATCTGGTGCTGGGAACTCTGCCAAATGGTGTCATGGTGGGACACTGGACTTCGGAATGTTGGCAGGAGATGCACTCTCGTGTCCACTGCCGGACGTCTCGATTTACACCTGGCCAGACACATCTCGCTGTTATCAGCCTTTGCTTGGCTCTAACATTGGAGTGTGCCAGCTTGTGCAAGGAATGGTAGACATCATGACGGAGGCCCAAGGGAACGAAGGAGCAAGGGTTGCCTGTTGACACATCACAACACAAGTGTTCGTCCAAGTCGGGTAAAGGCAGCCATAGCAACTTTAGCGTGGTTTCATTGAGAGCAAGTGGTTCAGTTGATGATCTGCTTGCTGTGCTGTCACCAGCTGAGTATATTTCTGTGTTTGGCATGTACGCCATCAGCTGCTCACCTATGTCAAAACATCTTGTACAGACGTATGTGATTCCGTCTTCATCTACATTTTACTGTAAAGCTTGTGTGTTTGCTGTTCCTTTTTTCTCTAAGTGTACCCACCCCTGTTAGAACCCCATTTGGGTTTGACAGTATACTGAAATAAATAAATAAATATGTTCCTTGGGGCATTGACAGAACTGTGTGAGAAGGCGTCTGCAACCGTATTGTTGGCCCCGCTCACATGGCGGATGTCTGTTGGCAACTGGGATATGTAGGTCATCTGATGCAACTCCCGGGCAGTGTGGGCACCTCTGTCTGATGTTGGGGAACTCAGTGTGTAAGTCAGTGGCTTGGAGTCCGTAACCACACTTTCCAGGTAGTGACGAAAATGATGGATGGCAGCATAGGTGGCGAGTAGTTCTCGGACAAAAGTGCTGCGGCGCTGTTCTGGAGCGGTCAGCTTTCTTGAGAGGAAAGATGTGGGGCGCCAGACTCCGTTGTTCAGCTGCTGCAGGACTGCACTGATGGCTGCGTCTGAGGCATGGACCATGATGCATTGTGGTATGCCTGGTATTGGGTACGCGAGCAAAGCAGTGCCTGCCAGAGCCCCTTTTACATGATGGAAGGCCTTGCGTGTTTCATCAGTCCACATGAGGGTACCTGCCTTGCTCTCTCCATTTGCTAGCAGCCGCTGTAGGGGATGCAAATTTTTAGCACACTGTGGCAAGAAGCGATGGTAAAAGTTGACTAGGCCACATTGACTACGATTCCATGTGCTGAGAGACGTTGGAAAACGGCGCGTAGGCGTTCCTCGTGTTCAGAGGGAGTCGGGCTGGCAATAAGAAGGTCGTCTAGGTAGACACAGCAGAAGTTAAGACCACGTAAGACCCGATCCACAAACCGCTGAAACGTTTGCCCAGCGTTTCGGAGTCTGAATGGCACGCGAAGGAATTCAAATAGGCCAAAAGGTGTTGCTATGGTGGTCTTTGGGACGTCCTCTGGTGCCACTGGTATCTGGTGATATGCCCTAACGAGGTCTACCTTGGAGAAGATTGTAGCGCCGTGTAAGTTGGTAGTGATGTCGTGAATGTGAGGTACCGGGTAGCGGTCCGGTACCGTTGCTTGGTTTAAGGCCCTGTAATCTCCACATGGGCGCCAGTCGTCTATGTTGCCTTTGGGACAATGGGACAATGTGAAGTGGAGACGCCCAAGGGCTTGATGATGGCTGGATGATGCCAAGCTCCAGCATGTAATCGAACGCTTGGCGGGCCAGGCGGAGTTTTTCAGGGGACAGGTGCCGATGGTTTGGCGTGGACGGGAGGACCAGTTGTAGTGATATGATGGAGTACGTTATGCTGGGAACTGTAGTGCCCGCTTGTGGTTGTCGCATCAGTTCTGGAAATTCACTAGGTATGGAAACAAAGCGCGATATTCCTGCTGGTCTGACCAAAGTGGGGCTTAAAGGGGTCGTGAAATGTTTTCTGAACATTTTGTACTAAGTGCGTATTCGGGATCCTGACCCTCCAATCAACAATATGCATTGTTCCGTTGCACCGTGTGCGTTGATTTAGAGCGATAAAAAACGCGGTTTCGGTTTCACTGCGCGCATTCCCCTCAACTCTGCAGATGACGTCATCTTAGTAGCCGTCATACCTCAGAGATTGGCGCGCCCTCGGAGGCCATGGGAAAAACAAACCGTGCTGCCGCTTTTCTTCCGAATGGTGGCACCGCACGGTTTCCAAGTAATTTCTTCCTTTCTAGCTTTCAAGTAAATCGATTTCTTTAGAGCAAACGCGAGTTCACTGTACCTTTGCACTTAAAAATATCTTAACTCAACGTCACCAAATAGTACCACGCCGGCCGGTAGTGTCGCATAGTCGTTTCAGGAGCGCAAGAAAGCTGAGATTTAAAACGCGTGTTGCTAAATGCGCACTGAATATTTCGCCGAAATATTTCGGAATCGACTTGTCGAATGCGTATTTAAGCAGCGAAAATTACAAACCGGCATCTCCAAATTCTTTTCATGACCCCTTTAACGGTTGGTCATTCGTGGGCTTGCCTTGAACTGTCATTTGCGACACAGGATTGTAAAGGCGTTGGTTGCGTACGTCAACCAGTAGCCCAAAATGGTGGAGAAGGTTGGCCCCGAGAATTGCGAATTTTACATCGGCAATTATGAAAATCCAGCAAAATGTTCGCTTAAGGTCGAGGTGGAGCAACAGCGAACGATGGCAGCAATCGTTGTGTTGTTCACGGCATGCAACGAGGATGAGCTTGGACCCCTACGGTCAGTTGAAGAAGCGGGGATTACACTGACCTTTGCACCTGTGTCAACAAGAAATCAGATGCCGCAATTACGGTCGGTAATAAAGAAAACTGAGGGGCGACTTGCCATCAGTGTCTCAGCATTGCCGACCCTCAATGCTGGCATTTGACGTTTCCCAGATATCCACTGGGAGCAACACATTTGCGCAGCGTTGTCATGTTTCTGGTGGTACCAGCAACAATGCTGGCATTGCTGCTGTGATGGTGTGGGGCATTCCTTGGAAGGGCATGAGGTGCTTGCTTGCAAGGCCACTACTGTGTCGGTCAGGCACGCAATTTCTTAGCAAAGCTCAAGGAAGTGGTTGGGGGAGGAGGTGAAGGTCTTTTTTAGTTGCAAGGCTGCCAGAGACGGGGGTGCCGCCACCATGATTGTGTCAGCGATGGCAGCCATCTTACTGAGGTCTTTTGCGTCCACTTTAGCGAGGGCCATCAGGACGTTGTTGGGGAGGCACTGAAGAAATATCTCGCGCAAAGGTGTACTGCCAAGGGCTGTACCGCTTCCAACAAGTCTCTGCACGTGCCACAGCAGTTGGGTCAGTGTGCGGTCACCAAGCACTGTATCGCTCAGAAGTTGTCGCAATCGTTCGGGCTCCGATGGGGTGAGGCACTGAATGAGTGTGTCTTTCAGTGTCTCGTAAGCATTTTCCTCAGGTGGGGCGAGCAGCAGATTGCGGACCTCGCTGGCGGTCCCTGGGGAAAGCAGCTGACGACGTGGTGACAACGCGAGAGGTAGGCTGTGATGCCACGGGCGGAGAATTGAGCCTCGACCTGTATAAACCAAACCTCGGGGACTGTCGGCCAGAATGGGGGCAGCTTCAAGTCAACGGCAGACACGGCAGGCACGGTGTCACTTTATGTGTGATCATGGGTCACCACTGTAGGATGCTAGCGCAGGCAAAGATTGAAACAGCCGAGAGCCATGAATCCCAACGATAACTGAGCTTTTTTTTTTTGTTCTCTCAGGAAGAGGGATGTCGAAGCACTGATGGTCCTGGAGAGAAGGATGTTCCTGCACATGGGCAAGCTCTGGTTACAGCAGCGCGTGACGTGGCGCGGCCACAGAATCTAAGCACGTGTCCAGAGCTGTAGAGGGTTGCGCACTGATAGCATGCACCACAACATCATTAACATTCATTTGCTATAAAATAACAGACATATGTGACAGCTAGAAAGTAGGAAAATGCTTGGACACCGTGTGATGCCAATGTTCGGAAGC
>JABSTT010003836.1:0-25883 GCA_013339685.2 Hyalomma asiaticum | reverse complement strand
CTCCATGGCATAAACAGCATTTTTCTTTGTGAGCTGTACAATCTCGGCTGTCGTGATTATCCCCGCATAGACGGCAACGAGTAATCGACCTGCACCCTTTTATGCTATTGCCGTACCTCCAACATTTTAAGCACTGCAGCGGCCGTGGGGAAAGTGGTTCGACCTTATAAATCAGTGGCCATGCCTTTACCTCAGAAGGCCTGATTGTTCCCGCGAATGTAACAATCACTGACTCTGTAGGTGATTTCTTGTTGTCTATGGCGCGGGTACATCGATAAACTGATATCGCGCCTGCAACAGAGAACAGATCCAGTATTTCTGAAGGTGTCAGGCTGGTGTCAACTCCGCGAACTATGCCCTTCGAACACGCAAGATGTGCTGGAATAAACGGGCTCACCGGATTCGCTGCGAATTCAGAGCATTCGAGCAGGTCTTTAACACACTCCTGGTCTGATGAGCAGCACAAGATGCCACCACGGCCGAATTGCCGCACCTCAGAGATCTCCTGGAAGTGGGATGTCGCTTTTCGGAGCTCCACTTGAATGGCTTTCGGATTCTTCATAGGAATAGCACCCCCATTTGTGGGCACTAAAGCCACAGGGATGCTGTGGACTCCGCTGCGTTGAAGGGTATCAAGGGGCCAGTCCTTGGCCGGAGTAGAAGCTAGCGAAGGGGAATGCCCTTGACCAGGGGAAGAAACAGACATCAGGTTAGTCTGACTAACTCAAAATCACAATAAGTGTGCTAGAAAAAGGCAACAAAAAGAAATAAAGAAAACCAGGCGAGATTTGGGGTACTACCGCCCTGTTCTAAGCCAGCGCTGCTGATGCCGAATAAACGGAACACTGGTAATTACTTTATGATGATGACGATGACGATGGTTATATGTGGTTTCAATTGTAATTTTTTGGGTAGGGTAAGAAAGTCTCGATACTTGTTTCGTGCACCAATATGCTTAACGTAATCACGTTATATATATATATATTTCCGGCGTTGCTTCATCCGGTTGAGTAGCAAGTTTCTCTTCCAAACACAGAATAACTATAGTCAATTAGAATCCCGCAAGCGGCAATAGATAGATAAGTTCAAGTGAACAAACGCAATAGTTGACGTAATGGACACATATGAGTCTTTTTTTGTCTAAAGGAGCCACATCCAGAAACCGAAACTGGGCAATAAACCTGATGGGAGCTTTAAGTACACCCAAGTTTCTTTTATTTCAGTAATAACTATAATAAAAGCAGGTTAATTCCCAACTGTAACATGGACTCAAAGTGAGGCAGACCCACTTAACATTGCAGTGCGGAATGCACTAGTGACCCAGTCATCAAATATAGACGAATCCAAGCTGTTTGTCGTGTGTTAGTTGCTTTGTTATCGCGCTTATATTTTGCATCTTGTCAGAGAGGATGCACTTAAAATGGAAAACGATGAAAATGAAGAGACTAGGAACCCGTGTGTTGCCTGATGTGATGCCAAAAGGCTCGCCTTAGAGCTATCAAAGAAGAAACAACTCCCGAAGTGCGCGCACGGGGGAATAAAAATAAAAAGCTTTCTCATGCCAGCAAGCTCAACAAAAAGCTTCACAGAGAAATTTCAAGCAGTTCCAAAAAAGGCCCATCCCTGCGCCTAGAACACGCAGATCTATTACACCTATGCAGCAGAATATGGAACCAGCGAAGTCAAATTCGTGATGCTAATCGTGTCAGAAAAAAATTGCGATATTGCTCATGCGCTAATATGAAAACCCCCCTTTTTCTCGGCATCCGTGGTAGGCGCAAACAAAATGGTTGAACCATGAGCCAATTACTCTGTCACAGATTTATAACAGCCAAATCGACACTTTACTCCTGAATTAGGGTGATAGTGGGCTACATGCATTTTAACAGTAACATGACTTCCAGATATTTTGGTGACATGAGCGCACAGGGAAAAAAAAAGCTTGGTAGAATAGCCTCGACCATATTGCCAGTAGGAAACAATTGTGTTTTTCTAATTTTTTCGTAATGTGGACTAGGCCCTTTAGAGAGAGAGAGAGAGAGAACGCCTCATATATTTACAACGGAAAGTCTTTCACAGCGCTTTTAGACGTTTTGAGATATATCAGTACTGGTACCGATATAAGGTTCTAGACTTTCCGACGTTGCTTCATCATGTTCTGTAGTTACTTCAGACCTCTTGTTTGTTGTTGTTGTGTGGGGTTTAACGTCCCAAAACCAGCTCTGATTATGAGAGACGCCGTAGTGAAGGGCTCCGGAAATTTCGACCACCTGGGGTTCTTTAACGTGCACTGACATCGCACAGCACACGGGCCTCAACATTTCGCCTCCATCGAAATGCAGCCGCCACGGCCGGGATTCGATCCCGCGACCCTCGGATCAGCAGCCGAGTACCATAGCCACTAGACCACCGTGGCGGGGCTACTTCAGACCTCTGAAAGTCCGAAATTCACGCAGTCGACGCAGGTTGCAAAAAAAAAAAGAAAACAGAAAACAGAAATAAACAGCGGTGCGTTCCATCATGTGCTGAAAGTGGAGCTACGAACTCCTCTGTTAGCGGTCGGATACTTTAATTCCAACGTCCTCTTCTAGGTGTGCTATACGTCAAAATGTGATCTTAAAACGTGTTGAAATTATTTGGCCAGCGTGGTTGCAGTGCCATTTTCGGTAATGTAGGTATTGATTGTTTTTCTTGAATATTAAGGGCTAACATACGCCCCCTAGTCAATGTTTTAAGATTAGATTAGAGTAACTCACCGTGAGCAGAAGCCCATTGGTTTCGATTGCGTTTCGGCAGCTTGTTTGATACAAATCTCACGGCGGTTATTTCCCTTGATGTTGCAGGCTCGCTTTACATTACTGAGATAGCCGCTGCCACAAAGCGAACTTTTTTAACGACAGTGAATTTCGCCAGCTGTGATGGTGCAGTGGCATAACGTTTGCATTAGTTGCGCGTGAAAAATTGATTTCTGGATCTGTAGGCAGTGTTTGCGCATTGACAAGCGAGGAAGCAGGATTGACCTTGCACCATGAGGACATAAACACCGGTTAGTAAATAAGCACAACTGTGGATTTGCAACACTGATTATTTCTTCAACTGTGCCACACGGGCATACACATCTGATCGCAGTGTGGACAGATGTCGATGAGGCTCGATCCGGATGAGGGTCTGCTATATGGTTACTGTTTGACGCGACCACGTATATTGAAGATCGGAATATTGAAGATCGCGATCTAGAAAGCATATCATGATTTGGATAATTTGAACGCTAAACCCGGTTGGTATCAATCCCGACCGCGATTACAAGTGCTCGCGAAGCACCGTAATGCATTAAGGCGGATAGAGAATTATTTAATGAAGTTCTATTACTTGTACGGCTAATGAGAAGCTTCGCTTTTGGGTGCCAATATTGTAGAGAAATATTTTTTTAAATATCACTCCTATTGTATAAAATATCTTGACGGTTTAAGAACTATTACAGAGCACAGTATCAACTTTGCTGTCTCTCCGAAATCGGTCTACTGCAGTCAATGTGGATGCACCCGCGGTATGTGAAGCGAAATACGTATAATAGTATGGAGAAGTGTTTGTACGTTTCAGTATATTATTATTACATCTATATTCAGTAAGACAACTTACTTGCTTATTAAGGAAACAAATGTCTCCTCATCGAGTCTCGCCTAAGCACCGCAGATTAAAAGGCACGACCAGTGCAATAAACGCTCAAAAATAGGTTACGTGCATGATTTGTATGTTATGTAGCCGTGGCTGCTGCATTTCGATGGAACCGAAATAATGAGGCGCGTGTACCATTCGAATATCAGTGCACGTTAAAGGAACCCGCGTGGCCGAATTCATCGGAGACCTGCACTAGGTTAGCTAACCGTAGATGTTCAATATTAACCGCGAGTCCTTCAGCATAAGTTGTGGTCATATGATAATATCCTGAAGTTTGCATTGTGCCACGTCGTGATACCCTATCGTTATCAATCTGTAGTAGTAACAATGAAGGAATAACTACAATGGAATCATGAACATGGCACAAGAAAGGAGGAATGACATAATCGGGTAGGACGGAAAATAGCATGGCGTGCTTGTTTTGGAGCTTAGTTTCGGTCCATGTCTTCATCTATGGCATGCTCGTGTTGCATGAAGCCGGCTTACACTACGTCAACTGCGGACCGATCATGCTCGCGTGCGTCCAATCTTTCGTTCGCCCGGTCATTTCGTGGAATATGAGCCTCATGATGTGAAATGAATAAGCCCAATAAACTAGATTTTTTCGATGATGCAAGACAGTGTACATTCTGATGTATATCAAGAGAAGTGTCTCATTTAGGCTATCCTGTGTTTTCCTCGAAGGAGCGAAAGTAATCCGTTGAGATACATAACAGCCCGTCAACGCAGAAAATATACACACACATCCATACTTACGGCAAAATAATGTTAAACTCCCATTAAAGAAAACTGTCGCCAGTAAGCGGTCGGTCGCCATAGCTGATCGGATTTTTCATAAATCTGCCTGACATTTATTCCACTTCAGCTCGATTCGAAATTATGTCCATGCAGGTTGAAGTACAGCATACGCGTTATCATGTCCCAATAGATATGCTTATGTAAAAAATTATAAGTTGATGAGTGATATTTATAAAATTCCGTTTGTTTACATTTTCATTTCAGGCACCGTCAACTTCTTCCGAGTTATCTTCAAGAATCGCGGGATTTCTGTTATACAAGCCACTGGTGATGATTGTTCTAGAGGGAGCTCTGCAATATGCCTCATTATCTAAGCCCGCAAGTTAACTTCAAAACCTACCCGCCTTTTTGAAAGGAGGAATTTATCGCAGCCTATGTAATTCCATATTTCTTCTTGCAACAGTCACTTGTTCTTTTACAGTTCACTGCGTCCAAAAATATTAACCGCTTGTATCTTTTTCGTTCCAGTATAATGGATGCGCTCATAACCTTAAAAAGTAGATAAGAATATGACAGCGTGAAGTCGCGTTGATGGGGGGGGGGAGTGGGTTTTCCACTAGACAGAACATCGGACACATTATGTGTGGTACTACTACTCGGAAGGAAGCCCTGTAGGCGCTTCCTTTACATTGGAAGTGAGTGCCTAAAAGAATAACCGAAATGCCTTATTGTTCATTTATGTGCGCTTCCTGTGCGCATGGCTCTAGTGCGCATGGTTGCTAGCTTGCAGGACTCGTGCTTCTCGAATAGTATGCTGTCACTGCAAGAAAAAAAGCAAGGAGGCAAACATCATAAACATTGTTTCAAGGAAAAACACAGGCCGCACCAATGTTTCTTTTATTTCAAATCATAAAACGAATAGTAAACCCGCACTTTTTACCTTAGGACTACTTTCTACACTACTGACAAATGCACATGGCCGTAAGTGTTTTGCTAACGGCATATGAAATCGTAGTCGATGGGTACACACATTGCCCATCACCGTGCCAATCTGCTTCACTGTTCACAGATCGCGCCAATAGTCGCGGTCTTCAATGCGCTTAGTGACGTTGCAGAAGCCGGCACTGCTTCAAGCAGGCGCATTAAGGATGGGTTCCAGGATCTGCTTCAACGAATCCCTGCATAGTGTTTGAATTAGTTGACCGCCCTTTATGATCTGCCGGTACTTATCGCGAGAACTGTGATTAATGATGGTCACCTTTTGCGGTGTTTTCTGAAGTACGACACTCGTGTCGCGTTGGCTCGTGAGAAAAGATTGAGAGGTGGCGGAGGTACATGGTGTCTGCGGTGGACTGCAGCTGTTCAAGTACTCCACTCGCATGGATGAGCGACATGCAGCAAGTCTTCACGTTGGCCTCGATGTCCTGTGGCGAGGTGGCGACCTTGCAAAAAAAATATCATGGATTCATTGATCACGCTGGAAACAACATGTACGGCAAAGCATCAGTGTAGCAGTAAAGAAAACTTCCATAAGGCTGTCTATGTCTTCTTGCGGGCCAAAACCTTTCTTATTATTCCCCAATTATAGATTTCCTGTGCTGTCCGTCAATTTTTTTGATCTCAGATGATCGAATAACTTCCGCCGTGCCCCTGTCGCGGTTGGCTACGCCCGAGATACAGTCTGTTTCCTTGAATGTCCAACGGCGACCTAGCTTTTTCGTTACATGCCCTACCCACGCACATTTCTTATTGTTGATGTCTACTAAGGCGTCATAACACTCGTTTGTTTTCTGACCCACTTTGGGCTCAGCGTGTCTCTCGCGGTTGTCCTTGGTTTAAGTTGAGCACTAAAGTGAGGATGAGAATTGAGACGTCATACCATATTTATTAGGCGTATTTTCCGTTCCATTTCTCGGTGTGTCGTCCACAGTTTATGTTGAACGCTTTAAAGATTATCAATATTCCCCCTTACCCACTCACCCCCCCCCCCCTTCATGTTACCTATTTTACGCGTAGCTTTGTAGTTATTCTGCCACTCATGGTCGGAAAACTCCTTCCAGTGCACTCCACACCATCCTTATCTTTCTAACTTCACTATGCAGCTTGAGGTTCGGAGAAGGAGTCCTTGCTTGCCCTGAGTAGATGTGCTCTTTTATCATTTCTAATGCTTTAATATCTTCTGTATGTCGAAGGGATGTGTTCTTCGGAGACTGAGGAAGACCACTTTATTTAATGGGTATTAAATTTTAGGCCCACCATTCTGCATAGCCTGCCCTTTTCGGAAACCATACTTTGAAATTCCTTGTAGAAAAAGAATATCGTCTGCAAATTTGAAGTTTCTTTGGTATGCTCGGTCTATCCAAATATCGATGTGTTCTCACTGCAATATAATAAATACCTCCCGTATTTGTCAGTTTTCGAATCTGTCAGGCTAGACTATTTGAAAAGACAGTGTCTTATGGGGTGTTGTTGGAAACACGCTTCAATTCATCCAGAGCTATTTCCACGGAGGTAGACAGCAAGTAGTAATTAACAAATATGCTCTACTTTGGTGATGTCACATGCGGAGTGCCAACGGAACGGTTATGGGTCCCATTCTCATCTCTTTATAAGTGAATGATCCACCGAAAGTTCTTAAATTCTGAAAAGCCTTAATGTATGCTGATGACACAGCGTTACTTTACGCAGCTGACTCACTTCCTTCACTCAGAGGCCTCATAACGAAAGAAATGGCAGTAAGAAATAAGTGGTGTACTGAAAACAGGCTAGCCATACATACTGAGAAAACACAATACGTCGTCTTTAACTCAAGCAGGGATATAGTGAACTACAGTAGCCTTAACACTTCTCTGGCCAACCAAACTCCGAATACGGTCGACACATTGAAATACTTAGGAGTTAATTTCGTCCATCACTTGCACTGGAGAGACGAGATGAATGCTGTATTTAGAAAGCTATCTTTTAGCTGTTGTGCACTGGTCCTCTCTCGCGAATATTTACCTCGTTCTCTACTTCGCTGCATATACTTTTCTCTTGTTCATTCACACCTCGGCTATTGCTGTGAGGCTTGGGGCCTAAGATACAAAACTTGTTTAAACCCTATACTCCAGTTACAAAAACGTGTTTTAAGAATAACTACACACTCCGACGCTCATTCCCTACGTGGCATCCTATTCAGTGGTCTTCATATTCTCTCTTTTACGGCGCTAAGAAATTATAAGGTAACTTGCCTAGTTCCCAAAATACTGTGCACACACTTTCCACTACCCGACACCACATTCAACTTCCCACGTGCAAACATTAGACAAAAAAGTCAGTTCAATTTAAGTCTTCCTCCCTGTAAGAATGTTTATGGCGAACGATTGTTAGAATTCTTCGAGCTGTAACCTGGGGCACTGCCTCTAGAAAGAAAAATTGTGGGTAATTTCAACCTTTCTTGTAAACGCTTTTTTTGTCTATAGTTAATTGTGACCACCTTTCCGTACGTAGATTGTACACCGCTCAAACTTTCATGTGCATAAAAGCAAGCATTTTCATGAGCAATCAAGTGCGTTGCTAATCTTTAAGTATTTCTCTATATGACCAGCTACTAGCCACTTAGGCTATTGGTCCAAATATTTTGTAAGCATTTTTGGAAACAAGTCTTAATTGACTCATATTGATTTGATTTGATTTGATCAAACACAAGGTGAATGTCATTGGAAAGCTTGTACGTCATCGTGTGACCCCCCTTTTTACTGGTATTTTACTGTTTTTTGTGCGGAGTACTAGGGTGGCTGTGGAGCCATTACGAATAGCTTGTGTTATTTTTACGGATTGCTTGTCCATTGCCTAGCTTCTCAAAGCCTGAGCGACTGGTGACGTTGCGGCCTAGTCAAATACTTTTTCGTAAAATATAAAAGGTACATAGAGAGGTTAATTATGCAGGCTGCCTTTGTCTACCACCTTTTCGATAGCGTCAGGGGAAGTTTTCATAAAATCTTCAGATATCCTGCGTGTTGTGTACTGATTTCAGGTATTTAGTAGTTATTCTAGTGTGATGCACAGTTTTAAAGACATCAAGTTCTCATGCGACCCTCTAGGACCAAGGCCCTTTCCGTACAGGGGTGGTCTAAGAGAAAGTCGACATATGTATCGCGATTAGTAAGACTAACAACAGCGTATAATGAACCCTACAGTATAGACGAGCAAAGGTTCTGAGGCGATTTGACAAAGAGACTGCCAGCTGGATATGAAGATTAGCTAAAGATGTTGCTATGCAGAAGAACTTGGGGTCGAATTCGTTATTAACACCCACTTTAGTTAGCTTCCATATCGAGCAGCATTCATTCTAGAAATGATTGTGATAATTCATTTGCTTTGTAATCTTCTCAGTTTAGGAATTCTCCCCCCAAGCGAACATAAGAAATGTGTCACTTATTTTAAAGACAATACATAAATGTACTAGGTTTTTCCATAAAGTAATGCGGCTAGGTTTTCTAAAATGAATTTATTGATCGGTATGAATTAAGTATTATTTATGTAAATATCACGGCTCTTTAATGTAGGGTGCGTGGGCGAAAGTGCACAGCTACTGGGGTGATTTTCATGCTGGAAAACCTCCCTGGAAGCCATGTACAATTAGCTAATTAGGAAGGTTGTGAGATCTATTTCGATGATAGAATGATAATATAAATGGTGACTTTTGATGCTTCTGTTGAGCTTTAGGAGCCAGAAAGAGTCCACTGGGCTCGTATCAAGACATTGAGGTGGCTGCGCAGTGTTCCATCAACCCATACCCGTGCCCCAAGAAGGGCGGTGTCGTGTGCAGCTTGCGTCCATCATCAGACTACGGTCGTTTCTGCTTGGCTGCTTCGCTAAAAGCACTCAAGGACGTCGTGTTAGAACACTGCATGACGAAACGTCTCTAAGGTCTTGAGCAATTATTCTCTTACACAAAGGACAGTAAGAGTCCGGAACATATTTTACAGGGGCCTCACTTGCACTCAAGCCAGCCGCCCTGAAACGTCCAGATAAAATTTCTTAAACGGTCTGCCGTTTGTTTGTTGAAGCGTCATCGCTATCGGAAAACCATCGTGTTTTTGAAAATCCTCAAACCATTGGATCGCGGAAGTTGTTTTGCGTAGGTGAATGCAAAAGTTATTTACATATTGGATGTTGGGGCGCATGCTCTATTACCCTGATTTTCCACGATATCAAAAAATTCGAAGGCGCTTTTTTCGCAACTTCATATTCTCACTGCATCAAAGGCGGGACGCAAATGCCGCCCTGTGCGTTACTTAGCTTAACAGCTTCAATAAAGCATCCCGACTGCGGAGAACGCGCTGGTTGCGGAATTACACTGACGCGTAGGAGGCAGTCTGAACACCATGCGCGCAAACGCTGTACATAGTGTTGAACCTCAATATTGTGAAGCTTGCGATTTGGGTTCCCAAATGTGCTTCCATTGAAATATAATTTTTGCTCCACGTAAGAAACTCTCCTGATGCAGTTTTGAAGCAATGAGGAATTGTCAAGTTAAACTTGATGAATTAAAGTTCTAAGGTTTTCCAGTCTGAAGCCGTGGCATGTTTAAAAGGGACGCTGTATTGCATTCATTGTTGCCACGTTCAGACCAACGTGCACTTTTCGCAGCACATATTCGCTATTCCATGAGTCCTAAGTAAGGTTATATTGGCTTGCAGGCTTCCTTCATGAAAAGCAAAAGCACTGCGGCTTCTGTTTTATATTGGCGAAGACCTCGTTCCCATTAGCAGCTGCAGCTGTATAATGCGAAGCAGAGTGCACTTCATGCTCATATACCTCAGTGTTGCTTCGGCATATCTTGTCATAGTATCTCCACAAATGCAAGGATGCAAAATAGCGCGCAATAGTCAAAGCTTATGTAAGTTGTATAGAATTTAAGCATTTGAAAAACTGAACTTTAGTGGAAGAAATTCAGAGACACAGGAAAGTTCTTTCGCACTGAACTATAGCTTAAGTTCAACTCTTTAAATTCGGCGCAGTAATATAGATATCTTTATACATACATAAACATAGAGACTTCTGCCAAGAATGGTCATAATTATGTGTGATTGATTGATTCATTGGTTTGTGGGATTTAACGTCCCAAAACCAGCTCTGATTATGAGAGACGCCGTAGTGGAGGTCTCCGGAAATTTCGACCACCTGGGCTTCTTTAACGTGCACTGACATCGCACAACACTCGGGCCTCAACATTTGGTGTCTATCGAAATGTAGTCGTCGCGGCCGGGATTCGATCCCGCAACCTTCGGATCTGCAGCCGTGTGCCATAACCACTAGGCCACCGTGGCGGGGCCATAATTATGTGAAGCATATGTGTAATGTAGTAGTTGTTCTGTATCTCATGTATCGTGCGGTGCCGTGAGTTGAGGTGGCGGGGACACTGTCCAGCAGTACTATACGTATTTTAGTTTCGCCTGGTATTCTCAGAAGGAAGTTGGCATTTTATTTGGTTTGATTCGATCTGGGCTATGTACATTTCAGATATTGAAAAGTATTTTTGTGTAAGTAGATTCTTTCTGAAGCATGACGTCTCTCCAAAAAGGAAAATGATGGGATCGAAAACTTTTTTTATCAATTAAGACGCCTATCGAAAGCTCTTTTGTGGTACAAAAGAAGTGGGCTACATATTAAATGCAATCATGTTTTACTGACCAGACGAAGGCGCTTCTTTCCGGACTGGAGTTCATGGCCTCGATGTGAACTTGCTGGCCGTGGCAATGCGGAAGTCCCGGAGAAGTTCCAACGCTGCTCAGAAATATCGCCGGCACGGTCTGGGATTTCCTTGCCTGTGGTGGTGGGTCTTTTGGAAGCCAGGCTGATTCCGCTTTGTTCACAGGCCTGTAGAATTAGATTGGTCAGTGTGATGTATCTGCGGGAGTACTGCCAACAAATGTGATCTTGTTGTAGGGACAAGGAAACGTGCGACTGGGGCAGTTCTTTAATTGAACTTTCATCCATCTCCATTTGATTTTTACATAATTCGTTTACATGGCTGACAACAATTATAACTGCATTATTAATACGAAAAATTAAGCACTAATCAGTGAAACAGTATACTCTAACAACGTAGTCACATAAGACCTGCTCTAGGCGGTTTTTAGTCTTGCTCAAGTAAAGATCAATAAAAATAGGGGGCAAGCTTTGAAGCGGCATGAAATTCCGATTTTGCAGAAACGTGCCGTCTCTGGGCCCAAGCAGCGTTGACTTTAAATATATGGAAAAATTGTCCAGAAATACACCTATAAAATTCCGCTCCGCCTATAAGAACTC
Source organism: Hyalomma asiaticum (assembly GCA_013339685.2). Taxonomy (NCBI): domain Eukaryota; kingdom Metazoa; phylum Arthropoda; class Arachnida; order Ixodida; family Ixodidae; genus Hyalomma; species Hyalomma asiaticum. The sequence goes on along the minus strand of JABSTT010003836.1, from coordinate 14,171 downwards.
CTCCGTCTGTTTCTGACACTTTCGCATTACTTTCCGAACCGTCATGTGGAAAGGAATAATACAGATTTTAAACGTCAATACTAAAAGATGTTCAGCCACCTGGGTTCTTCCCTGCGAAGAACTGAACTAGTGCCTGGGAACTACGGTCACGAATAAACGGTCTTTAAACCTGAGAGACGTGAAGCTGTTCTGTAGTTTGCCTACTATACAAACTTACGAGGAAGCCTTCTGGGAAACATTTGCACGAAAAGTGACTACTTGCTTTTAGGTCTTCGTCGAGGAAAAAAAGTGCTAAGTTGGGCGAGTTTGCTTCCATTACATTCGAAGGCATCCTCCGAAGATTATGTTCAAACAGTAGGCACACAGCTACTTGTTTATGTAGAGAAGACTTTATTTCATCGTTGGAGAAAGAGTCGTATTATTCAAATATTAACTGAACATAAAACGCCTTAACCGGTGGAAGGCTTTCAATTATTTCGTTACACATCTGGGATTCTATCTTTGCGGCCAAGTAGATCAAATCGTGATTATATACAGATATAATGGTGAAGAAATGTGCTTGCTGGTGTAGGCCTAGCTGATGAGTAATAGGGGGAACATGCATCAGCATGGGCCAGCCTTCGATCAGCTTAAACGGCGATTAGATAGAATGGTTTAAGGGTTTCCCCTCACTTAGACAGGTGGATGTACCTGTTTGACAGCTGGCGCTACCATTCTGAGGATTTGGAGAGAAGTTTTGTGTCTTCTTTCTTTTTCGCCACAGTCCACACGTTGAGCTGATATCGTGTTAACAATGTGCACTCTTCTTCTGTTGTGTCCGTGTTTTCGCGCCTTGCCCCTGACCAACTAGTTCAGCCTTCGGCATCATAGATATTTAGCCGCAAAAACAATGTGTTTCTGAAGAAGGACGTCCCCTGAAAAAAAATAGCCTGGAGCCGTAAAACATTTCCCTGAATTAAGCTTTCCCCCGTGAGTTCCTTTTTCCTGGGAAAGAAGTAGAATATAAGTTTTCGTTCTTTTTTTTCAAAACGCAATCATATGGCGCTCACCAGGGGAAGGCGGTTTTTTCCGCGATGCATTTTACGAGTTCGAGCTGAACTGGCAGGCAGCGGCCGCGGTGAACTGGCGAAGGAATTCTTCGGGTGTCCCGAAACATTGCCGTAATGTCTAGACTTTTCGTTGGTGCTTGTAGTGTCGCTTGTACATGGCGAGCTGAGTGTGCCACGTTCGTGAGCCTGCAAAAATAGTTTGGTGCTACAAAATATGCGTATGTGCCTAACTATGTGCGGGATAATGCGGTCGATACGATACTGCTTGATGAGGTTTTGAACAATCCGGCACCGCCTAAGGGTGTATATTTCCACGAGGCCGAGGTGATTTTCAAAAGATAAGCTTCAACCTGCTGTTTATCTCGTAACGAGATTCTACTCAGCTGAAAAGGCCATGCTGTTAGCCCTATCTAACCTACAAAGGTGGTATTTTTATTATATTGTATTTTTTATATATATCCACTTCAATGTATTCTTGTTCGTTCAAGATTTTCTGTAATGCCACTTACTCAGTGCCTTTGGGCTTGTACGGTAGTATTTTTCAATAAATAAATAAATAAATAAATAAATAAATAAATAAATAAATAAATAAATGTACACCAATGGAAAATAAAGTTGAGGAGGATTGAAAAATTGGGTCTGTACGACAGCGAGTTTTCGATTCCTGCGAGAACATACCAGTTGTACGCGAGAAAAACATGAAATTGAGAAAATGGTTTGGCGCCTTTCGTCCTACTCTTCGCGTATCGTTTTTGAAATACCATCGGCTTGTATTTTTTTCTTTATATTTTTGGGTGCTTGGTTGGTGGTCCAAGTTATAACTTAAAAATTAATTAGCTAAACTTCGACAAGAAATTTGCGTACCGTAGTCACTCTTGCTCTCATATATTACGGCTGCGGAGTTCACTGCGTCAGGGGCGATAAAATATTGACCGCTCGCACAAAGTACTTGCGACAGAAGTTTTCGATCGAAAACATCGTTTACTAGGTCGCAGAAGGTGGTGACATGCTCCGATAAATGTAAAAAACAAGACAACCTAGCTAAAGTGTAATCATGTCCCTTCAGCATCGCTCTAATGAAAAACGTACAAATAGGCATAGATTAAATATAGTGTGGACTTTCAGGCAATGTTCATTCGTCGCTGATTTTATTCAATAACTATAACAACCCTGTCCACCTCCTCGGAATAGGCAGAGAAAATGCAATCATATGCCGCTCACCAGTAGAAAGCGTCCTTTTCCAGACTCGATTTTACGAGTGCGAAGTGAACGGGCTGGCAGCGGCCACGGTGAAGTGCCAAAGTTCTTCGGCTGGCCCCAGACATTGCCGAGATGTCCTCGGCTGTGCTTCGTGTGCGTAGTGCGGCTATCGTGCGCAGGGGTGACAGCACGATGTTGACGGTCCTGCAGAAATATATTATTATTATTATTATTATTATTATTATTATTATTATTATTATTATTATTATTATTATTATTATTATTATTATTATTATTATTTTTATAATAATAATATTATTATTATTTATTTTATTGATACCCTCAAGGAAATACATTACAGAGGGGAGTGGGATTTGCTACAGTAATACAGCACACACACAAAAAAATATGAAATACACAAGTGGTCAACAAAAAAGCAAAGAGAACACTGTCCGGATAACATATGCGGCGGAAGCATCAATACATAGAAGTGCAGGTGCTAAAATACTAGGGTTCACAGAAAAACATTGGGCACTGATGACTGAAACAATGATGGCTGTCTGATTTTCACTATTGAAGAAGGAAGGTGGTTCCAGTCCACAGATGTACGTGGTATAAATGAGTCAGAGAATATTTTTGTTTTGCATGAGATTAAGCCAACTTTGTGCCCGTGATCAAGACGCGATGACATGTATGTGGGTGGCAGGAGCAATTCGTGATGCAGTGTATCGTGATAAAATATTTTGTAAAAGAGGCAGAGTCGCGCAAGTTTGCGACTCTGCCCCTATGCAGAGTCGCAAACTGCAGGTTCGTACTGTAATGTATGCATATGCGCCTAAAATATGTATAGAGTAATACCGTTGATACGATGCTGCTTCATAAGTTTTTTACCCACCCTACACCCCAGGGGGGATATATTTTAAGGCGGTCGATACGAATTTGGCACGACGTACGTTATTTTCCCGTTCCTGTGAAGATTCCTTCAAAGAACGTCGGTCATTTGGGGGATTTGGAACTGGTTAATGATTTTCACGGTCTGTGCTGTGGTTTGTGCCCTTTCTTGCGTATTGTCTGCGTGTATTTTTTGGCGCTGAACGTGAAAAAAGATTGTTGTTCAGAGAGATTCTAGATGAAAAGGCAGTGTGCACGCAATTATGAGAAACTTAGAAATGCGTTCAGCTTAAATCCAACGTGCATTGCAAAGCAGTGCTGGTATGTCGATGCTGCTAGGTTATAACTCTGTCAACAATGCTCACCTGCACGGGAGTGGTCTGTCGTGAGAAGTATCCACGTCTCACTTTCTCCTGTATCAGCGGTTGCAGCGGCGGGGACAGATGAGGGCATCGGGGACCTGGAATTCGTGAACCTCTTTACAGTGAAGTACCAGGTGCCGCTAAGGCCGACTTTTCTTTGAGTGGTACAGATCCTGATGGTCACCTTTAAAAATAATACCAATAGGGAAATTAAATGCGGTAATTCTGCCGCTTGTTAAGAGCTTTTGAGAGTAGCTTAATTGGTGTTGAAGTAAACTTGAGTATATTTTCAGTTAGTTCATATAGATACCTTTATCATGCAGCAGTAATTACGTTCTTGCACGGCGGCTGACAATTCGTATTTATGCGAAGTACTCTTCGCGATATCACAGCAAAGAGTGAGTAGGTACGATTTTGAGGTAAGTGAAGCCCCATGAAGTAGGCCTGGCATATGGTGTTTGTGGCGCATAAGGTGAGAGTTCATATGCACCGTAGTGTGTTAGTAGCACTGAACGTGCTAAGCCTCGTAAAATTGTAGCACAAAGTGCGGAAGCCTCCAATTAATAATCCATGAATTGAAAAAAAGTAATGGAATTCCAAGCTGATCTCTTTAAGAAATGTCCTTCAACCAAACACGTCAGCAGAAGTGACATGCACAGGCCTGGATTTCGTGAATTTGTAAGCTTATAAAGAAGAACAGTGGACCGGTGCCCACTAACATTGCGCTTATTATGTCCACAGTGACGGCTTTCTAATTTCTTGTTCTGGAAAAAAAAATAAACGTTACTTACGCAAGACAAGAAGGCCGATGGCGTCGCGTTGACCGGTCTGGCTCAAGTCTGCCAGCCGTTGTTTTCCTATACCGCCGTTTGCTCGAGCTCTTCGACCCCTCGCCTCACCGTAGTGCAGTCCTCCTTGTTCCCAAGGGAGCGCCTTCTCTTCGATGACGGCATCCAAGACGTGTTGTGCACGGGGAGAGCGATTTGAAGTGGTTCACACTGCTTGCGGTTCTACAACACGAGCGGAATTGCCACGTGAAGCCTAGGGCGGCTGCGTGACATGGCTGCTCGAGCTGAGATCGTACGTCAACTTCTTCGTCCTCGTTTTTGAAAAAGGTACTGCTGGTGCTTACTAGGCAGAATGTTTCTAATTCTTTGATGATGATTATATGTGGTTATTGCGTTCTGTAGGGTAACGAAGTGTCGATGCTTGCTTCATGGACCAATAGGCGTGATGTCATCAGGTTTTATACTTTTGTACGATGCTTCATTCGATTGATGAGGCAGTTTGTCGTCGAAACGCAGAATAGCTTGTAAATCGGTATCCCGCAAGCGGCACGAGAGAGCGAGGGGCGGTAGGGCGAGAAAAGGATGACACAATAGACAAATATATATTGTCTCTTTGCGAGGTTTCTAACGGGATGTCTTGCACACCAGCTGTAGATGTCTAAGGGAGGTATGGCGGTGGTTCGGGGACGTGATTTGATACCATTGCGAGTGGAATTATATAGACGCTTGAACGGGCCTTTTACCGTCGCCATCGCCTTCCTGCCCCGTGTATGTACAAACATGTATATATAAATCGAAATCTCTAAGAAATTAAGAACGCGGCTTCCGGTAGGTCGAGTAAGGCGAGATCGTAGCTAAGCTAGCCAATAGTTTAATAAGACAGGTGTCAGTGTAGTCATACGAACCTGTCACGTAACATTGCATTAAGTGACGTGAGATTGCGTTACGTAATTTGGGGTAAGAACGTGTCACGCCACTCTTAGTTACGCGATTTCGGGGGAACATGTCATGTGGTATTGCTTGATGTGGTCCTTGCAGAAACATGTTACCTGACACAGTGTTACCTGACGTTGGCGGAAACATGTCACGGATAATTTCGTACCCGATTTTGGGGGAAAATGTCGCATGACATTCAGTTACCTGATTTCGAGAGAAACATTTCACCTGACATAGCGTTACGATACGTTGCCACAAACATGTCATGTGACGTTGCCTTAGGTGATCTTGGTGGAATCATATCCCGTGACCTTTCTTTATGTGATTTTGGGGAACATGTCACGTGATGGTGCCTTACGTGATTCGGCAAAAACATGTCCCGTGACAATGCGTTGTGGGTTCTTGACGAAATCATGTTGCGTGACGTTTCGTTACATGAATCTGGGGAACATATCGCGTGACATTTCACCATGTTTTGGGCGGAATGATGCCACGTGGCATTGCCTTACGTGATTTTGAGTGACCACGTGGTATGCCCCCGCCAATATAACGTAGCAAAGAGATATTTCCAAAAAGAAAAAGACACGTAACGCAATGTCGCGTGACATGTTGCTGCAAAATATAACATCAGAATCAAGTGACCTGTTTCACTGAGCTATCCGCCACATTGGCGGTGATCTGGGCATGCGCGACCTAGTTACAGCTGCGTGCTTTTTGTTTACTTCTAATTCGTTTGTGTAGGGTAACAAAATCTCGATGCTTGTATTATAGATTAGCCGCGCAAATCTATAAGCTCGCGCTTACATCCCAAGGGTTGGGAATTTCCCTCAGTAGCACAAGCTTGCGCAGTTTTACCCAGAACGTTCCTGAATCCCCGTGCGGCTCATTGGAGAACACCATGAGAGAGGATTTTGAAATTCATTCATATGCAATGATTACAGTGATGATGATGATGATGATGATGATGATGATCCATTTTCGAAGATATGTCCCCACTTGTATGGATGGACCAAGAATCGAGTGGCAGAAATTCCGTGTCAAAAGTTGATCGGTTAAGGCATACTGAAAGTGGCTTAAGTTTTTAAAAAATGACTCTTATAAGTGGTCGAATTGTACTATCTAATGCATTGCTTTTTTACGTTATGTGCATTTAGAAACTTATAACTGAGGTTACTTGCGTAGGCCACTCACGGATGCGTAGGCCACTCAGGGAGCTGCGAGTGGCGTACGGCTTGTGAAGAATGTGAAGCGCGCCTCGGGTGATCACAAACGACGTACCCTTGACGAAACACGTTGGAGAAAAAAAAACATGGACGAAGAAGGGAACGAAGACAGGGCAGGCGCCTGTCCTTCGATGTCCAGCGTACTTCCGCGTCTTATCTGAGTTCTGAGTTCCATGGGCCCACGACTCTCTCAAAGTTGGGCGTAATAGTAAAAAAAAAGTATAATTTTCAGTTGTCCTTATCTTCAGTAAAAGGAAAGTGTGTGTTTTTGAAGGGTTCAGGCAAGTTACGACATATGGTTGTTTATGCGGAAAGATATATTTCTACAAAAGCTCGCGCTAGGAGCAACACCTGTAGAGAAATTAGGCTGCATGAATGACTGAGAAGGGAATCTCACACGGCAATTATCTAGAACAAGTTTTTAAACCTTAAATTCCCATAAGTCGATTTGTTATCCTTATTTCACTTTCCTCGTAGGTGCACCATAATATTCTCTGTCGTTGAACTATTGCAAAGCCCACAAGGTCACCATATAACCTTTGACATTTCGTTATTCAACCGTAATTGATTATCGCACAATGCGAGAAGTACTGATGGTGATAATTTATTGTCATTACACGCCTCCATAGATGATTGACATTAAAGGAGATCAAGTTTTCTCGCAAGAGCAGAGTCCATTTCAGTATGAAAAACGGAGGGTTTCGATTAAGGTTTGCTTGGTTTGACAAAGCATTGTGTCACGGGCTTTCGCGATAGTGAAAGCCCGTGACACAATGCGTATATAGGCTAAGACACATGCGTGTATAGGCTAAGAAGTGTGCGCTGCGTGGATGACTAGAATGAACGAAAAATGATTAAACATTGTCTCGTAAAGTAAAGACACTTAGATTGCTTTAATCAGGTTTCAGTGAGAGGGCACTTGAGTCATGTTTAATTAAAAGAATCATTAGGGATCCGAGGTGATTTTCCATTTCGTGGTCGCCGCATCGATCGATGACAATTATAATATAATCTGAAAAAATGTCTAGTTGCCCACTTTGTCGGAGCTCATGCGTACATTCGTTGTCCATCAGCGTCTCGCCCCTATTCTCCGGGCGATATTCTGACGGACAATGTGGGCACGTGTCAGCACTGATTTCCGCGGTTCAAGGTAGGACAATCTGAACGACAGGGATAAACGACGGAAAGGAACATTTGGCGCAAGACAGGTGTAACTTTAAACAGACGATTTTTTTTAAATTTTGAGCAGGTCCCGCTTATACAGCAGGTCCCGTATGTGCATATATCTGCATTATTGAAAGCAAAGAAAACGCCATAAGGCTGGCGTGCAGATATCTCTAACACGTGCGAAAAGAGCAATAAAGGCACGTGGTGAGACTTTTGTTCATGTGCTAAACAAGAACAGTTTACTGCGGGTGCGATCATAATCAAGCTTTTTATCTGAGGAGAACGTAAACGTGTTCCTGCTGCTGAAGCCCCCAATGTTGTCGGGCTTGGGTCTTCGATAATCGCACGCATCGTCTCTCACCTGCTTTTCTAACCGTCACAATTGTTTTATTAATTCTAGGCTTGAACTTACAGTTCTGGCAATAACGGAAAACAAACGAGATAGTCAACTCCTTACGTCGCGTACAAAAATGGCGATGTAAGGGCAGCGTGAGATATTAAATAATCATTTACCACGTGTTTGCTGTATCTTGCGGACGAACCTGCGATCGCCTTCTTAGATATCACGAGAGATGCGCATTGGCTTTTTTGTATGAAGATTTAAGTTTTCCTTCCGTCTTTAGTAATGGCGTTCGGTACACATAAGTTTGTACCCGTGGTTATCACAGTGATATAGAATCATATTACTGTGGTCAACCCAACGCTATCATGAAATCATCTTCGTGATGTCTACGGTCCATCATAATGACTTTTTCGTCGCTACCCTTGGGATGCGCATTGCCGGGTGCTGCTGGCGACAACAATTCTGAATGTAATTCGAATGAATTTTTGTATAGCATGGACCGACGTGGACAATGACGTAATACCTGCGGTATATGAAGGAAGGAAAGAAAAGTTATTGTTGAATGTAGCAACGCAATGACTAATGAATGGCGGTGGAGTCGTATGCTTATGGTGAACCTGATGTTCTGGCTTCGATATTGTTGTTGGCCCTTCGCTGGTTGACGGCATACTTGAGGGAAATCATGTAAAGCTGTTCAGGGTCGTATACGCATCAGCTCTGCTGTGAAGATCGCAATGTAGCATCTTTGCTGTGCATGGAGGAAATGTACACGCAAAGATAACGACCGACACACCAGCTGAATGCAGTTAGGCCAATATAGGGAGCGCAACCATGTAAGGAAATCTTCCTTTTCATATAATGTGTCTCAGTTTTTCTCATCTTCCCTTTTACGGTGCCACCAAACCCCATCAACGTGTGAGCGCTGATATCATTTGGCGCATTCGAACGACCCTTCAAACAGTATGCTTAAGACGATTTGTCTATTAACAGTGCAGGAGGAGTGCTATACTGTTGCTGCATCACTGGCTGTGTGTTTCGAATTGAAATGTGTCCCTTTGCTTCATGTATTTTTTTTACTTGCGTTGACCTATGTAAATAAAATTTATTGTCTAGATTTACACTTCCTACTTGGCCTAGTTACCGTTCTGGTATAGTTAAAGGTAGAGACAACGCACCTATACAAATTATGCTGCTTACATAACGAAGAAGGTAATCCCGCTTGTTATTCACCCTAACAGACTCTTCCTCATGAAAGACTACAAAATTTAAGGCTGTACTTATATATTTCTATACTTAACTATACATCCTTCAAAGGCACACTGCACAGATACCTACATCTTTAGAAACCGCCTCTAGCCGGCTACTCCGTGACGAATAGAGGATAGACAAGAGAATAATTGATTCGCTTCGAGAAAATTTTCTCGGACATATCTAAAGGAGATTCTCAAGCCTGAGACCCAGGTTGTGCTCAAACCGGGGTTACTAACTCCTTTGTTAGCGGTCGGATACTTTAATTGAAACGTCCTCTTCCTGGGGCAATGAACGTCCGCAGAAATTTGATCTAAAAAACACAACATATCCGCGGAGGGAATGATGATGAGTGGGCGAAGCTCCGGATGTTCATCGTAGATCGTGCCGGGTCCCGGATTAATTTAGTTAACGCGCACGCTACGAATACTTATGGTTCAACTACGCACAAGTGAAATCTCCCACCGGCACTTCATTGCAAGTCAATATCCAGTGCACACACATAATATATATATATATATATATATATATATATATATATATATTGTGAGGATACGGTTTTTAGGTGCCCACAATATATATATATATATATATATATATATATATATATATATATATATATATATATATATATATATATATATATATATATATATATATATATGGGTGGCCGGTGAACGGTATTTTCAACCAAGAAACTCGCGAGAAGACGCTGCCTGCGTCAACCTTGTCTCTCGCGGGTGAGGGCGCGTTCTCCTTCTTTGCGAGCTGGTAGCGCGTTCATCGAAGAGCGTTTCCATAGTCAACGCGCGCCTTTCGCTCTCCATAGTCAACACGCGCCTTTCGACAGCAGATGGAAGAGTGAGAGAGCTCGCGCGCCTCCCACACGCGCCCTCCTAGTAGCGCGTTCCTAGTAGGTAACGCGCTACTACAACGGACGGACAGACCCAAACCTTAAGGAGCTTCGCCCCTAAAACTTATTGAATGTATTGCATAAGCATGGTTACAGTGCGGTTTCTTGTAAAGTAGGTAATGATCTGTTTTTCTTGGACCTTAAGGATAACATACGCGCTCGAGTTTAAGTTCCGAGGTTATATCATACTGATTTACGATGAGCAGCACCCTATCGCTATCGATTGTTTTTCAGCAGTTTGTTCGAGAGAATTGTGCGGCATGATTTTCTTTGATCACGCAGGTTTGCTTTAGGCCAGTTTGTTTAGATAGCCGCTGCCACAAAGCGAACGTGTCTAACGAAGGCGAATTTCGCCAGCTGCGACGGTGCCCTGGCATAACGGTTGCATACCTAGTGCGTAAAAAACTGATTGCTGGAACTGTAGGTAGAGTCTTCGCAAAGACAACCTACGAAAGCGGTGTGTCCTGGCGCAGTGCGGACATAAACACCACCTAGTGAATATGCACTGCTGTGTATTTGCAACACTGATTATTTTTACACGTGCCACACGGGCATGCACATCTGATTGCGATAAGGGCATATTTCGCTTAGGCTCGACCCGGATCAGGTGCTGCTATATGGTTATTGTTTTTCGCGACCTGGCGCGATCGTAATCGTGAAGATGGTGATCCGAATGGCATATCATGATTTGGCTATTTCAAGCTCTAAACTCGATTCTTATCCGTCCTCATCGCGATTAGAAGTGCTCGTATGGCACCGCTATTGCATTAAAGACGGCTAAAGGACACTTTTAACGGAGTTTTAATATTACTTTCCCGGCTCAATAGAAGAGTGGCTTTTTTTGGTGCGAAAGACATTATCTAGAAACGTTTACTTTAATATCAAAACAAATGTATAAAAATGTCTTTACCGTTAACTATTTTTTTATGGAGGACAGCATAAGATTTGCTGTCTCTGACAAATGAGTCTTCTGCAGTAATTGTACATAACCTACGGTATGTGCACGCAAATGCACATAAGAATATATTGAAGGATTTCAACATTTCAGTATTATAAGGATGCTTTCCTCATTATTATTACTTGTTTTCAGTGGGGCAAATTGCTTATTAAGGGCAGGAATGTGCCCTGATCGAGGCTCTGCTAAGCACCGCGCACAGAGCGGCACGGTGACTGGAATAAATGCTCAAAAATAGGTTATGCGCAGGCTCTGTATCCCTTACGGAAATATCATATATGGGCCAGATATGTTTTATATATGGCCAGATGTGGACATATAAGCGCTTATATCAGACTATATACTGCCATATAAGGTTCAATATAAGGTCATATACAGCCAGATATAAACATATATGGCGTTTTATATGCCATATAATGCAGTTATATACTGCCATATATGGCTTTATATTGCGCCTTATATGACATATACGGTAGCAGGATACTTCCATATACGGCGTCCGTGGCCCGTATATGGCTTTATATACTCGATATAAGGAGTAGGCATCAAAAGTCACATAATGCAATTAACAGTCATATACATAGGTGTATTATATTATTTATGTGTCGACATCCAATTAAGGAGCAGTTCCTCACAATATATATATATATATATAATTTTCTCGCGTCATGGTGACTGATAATATATCACGCGAAGCGCAACAATAAATACCCTGTAATGTTATTTATATACACACAGATAATCGATGGAACCATATATCTCGCCCATCCAGCAATTAGTAATTAGAGTAAGGGAGGGTTGGCGGTGAGTTCTGCTTTCACATGGCATCGTAATTTCATTTAATACGCGATTTACCTACAGCGCGAGCTAATTATTATCCGCATTAAAACGATGTATCAAGCTGAACTATTATTGTTTCGTCGATGTTGCAGTTGCAAAAGCCAAAAGCAATTGTATATACGTGCGCATTATAGTGGTGCATTCATGCAAAACTTGTGCCAGCTGTACCACAATAAGCGCCTAGATTGCATGTTCACTGTAAGTTATAGCTAAACGAATGATTGTTGGAATGTGTCAGCAACGTTCCTTAGTTTTATTTTTATTTTCTTTACCTCGTCTTGTCCGAGTGCGGCGCGAAAGAGGGCTATCGCTTCTACTCTGTCTACAGCTGACCCACCATTGCTCAAAAGAATGCCAAAGACGAGCCAAAAAATAAATGACAAAAAAGAGCCCCCCTCTGTCCACCCCCCCACCCACCCCCCCGCCCTCCGGTTCTTTTCTTCCGCAAAGAGCCACGCTTTTTTTTTCTCGGAACAGTGCGCAGGACCTTTGGAGACGGCCCCTCGCTTTTTCCACGTGCACGTGGAACAGATTTCATGCATCAGGTGAAGCGCTGCCAAAGCTAGCTCTCGTATTTACGCTGTGTACTTTCGCGTCCAAAAGTAGTCCATTGCTTGTGGTAAGCAAGAAAATACACATGTCTCACTGGCAGCCTTAAATCATAACACATTTCTCATCATTTTGACAAAACGCGCTCGTATTTTCGGGGAAACAATCGAAATATGCGAGTTTCTGCTTTACGTTTGCCGTTTCCTCTCGGAACGATACACCTCTCTCTTTTTCTTACGGACTACATTTGCGTAGCCGTCACAACTGGAGCCATTTTCTCCACGAAGGTTTTCTTGTGTGTGGGCTGCATGGCTGTGCTTTCCGAAAAAGGTGGTGCTGTGGTACTGAGTGCAGTGAGTGGCATGTTTCGATCGTGTCGCAAATAAGTGGACAACCTTCGATGTTCTAAAATGACCTGCGTCGGGAGTGACGGAAGAGCACATTCCTAACGAAGTGGGGCCACAAGTGCAAGTTTGGTGGCAGTACAAAGGCTTCTTTCATGCCAGGCTGATTGCTACAAGGTAAGCTTTGATGCTTGTGACTAAAATTCTAATACGGTGTGTCAGTTCAGAAGCACGTGGATTGGACAATTTTATAGCTGCTAAGCGCTTTGTTTTCGCCATCGGATATCGGATAAACGGCTAATGTCACAAAGCTAGCGTGTTTCTTTTCTATATTTTAAGTTGCGCCTTAGCCATTGCTTCTGCTTCCGACGCCAAATGCAGTATTTTCTTCTTGTGGCGAGATCGAAGGTCACCCAACAGATGTACCGTGCTTAGATACGCTATCGTTTTCTGATTTTTCCTTACGAATGCCTTAGACAAGTTGCTGTTGAAATTCTGTTCGTTTTACCGGTGCCCTTCCCCGCCCTTTCACAAGTGAAATTCTCGTTATTGTAACTTATTCACGGAATCTGGCACCAGTGAAACCGTGAGGCTGGAAATGCATGCTGCTTCAGAAGCAGCTGGAAGTGCCATATTGAGCATAAAAATGCGTGGCCGCATTTTAGATATTATCTGCATTATTTTATTTATTTACAAACAGAGCACTCCACACGCTATTTCGGAGAGGTTACAATACACTCAGTCGTCCCTATACATCAAAGGTCAGTTGCTTTATTGCAATAATGTATAAACGTGTTTGCTGGTTCAGCTATCAATGACAGTGCTTTATGTGCATACATTTGATGCCATTTCGGAGAACCGGCCTCACGTGATTAACAAGCTAATCACGTCGTTGAGAAAAACAGTGTTTTTTTTTCCTACGTGACAGCTGTAGCTTAAATGCCATGAATTGTTTTTGACAAAACAGGGACAAGCATCTCCCTTCCCTTCGCCTCAAAGTGCAAGGAAGTAAACTGAAATAATAATTGAGCAACTGCTTGTAAGATGCTTTGCATACCGACCAGCACATTGCGTAGTCATGCACGGTCATGCAGGATGGTTTAACGATACGGGCGTGTTCCGAGGTTTTATGATTGTTGTTCTTGGCGCCTAAGTGAATGCATGCATGTATACATATGAAATATTGTGTCATTGCGTCATCAGCTGCACATATTTGGAGCTATTTATCGGCCCTGATAATGTAAGCATTACTTTCATGTTCCAATTGTGTTTTGCCATTTACAGCTCGCACAAATGACTTCCCTGCGAGGTGCCAGTTCCAGTGCAGTGGAAAACTTAATTTTAATATTATCCCTGGGCGCAA
>JABSTT010003835.1:0-30378 GCA_013339685.2 Hyalomma asiaticum | reverse complement strand
CCCGTAATAACTTTCTCCGGCAGGACACACGTGCTCTTATCCCAGCGTGTGTCTGCTTCCTCCCCCATCACCTTACTAGGGCGGAGGAAGTTGTGCTTAGGATACTTCGGGCCGGGGTGGCCCTTACACCGGCTGTAATCTCTACGTGGAACTGGTGCACCATACCACTTGGTGACACGTGCCCTTATTGTTCTGTTCCCGTGACGAACGCCATCTCATATGGACATGCAAAGGATTCCATTGGGAGCGCTCTCGTCTCCTTAAACAAGACGGTCTCCGATACAGTGCCGCGACCAGTTATGATCGTTGGATACACAACGGATACCACAAAACACTACTTCAGTTCATACACAACACAGGACTTGCAGCACACATTTAACATAACACACCATAAACTATGCCTTAAGGGCAAGCCCATTTCGCAATAAAAAAATGATCAATTCGTACTTTTCGCTGCTTTCGGGGTGGCGCAAGTGGCGCGCTACCTTCGAATTCGTCTGCCTGTATTGGCGCGTAGTACTGCGCTTTTAATTCGTGCGGCGCTGCAAGTACGAGGCGCACCCAGCGCGGACCACTGCTCTCCTAGTGGTCGGCGCCCCTGATCTCCACTATAGTCCGTGCAGCACTGTGGAAGCTACAGGCCTCTTTGGCCAATCCGGAGCGTGGACACGTGTTAAACGTGTCCTTCCGCGGCTTGTCATCTGCCATTGGTGAGCGCTGCAGTTCCAGCTGCAGCCTTTGAAGGAGAAGATGAAGAGGGGCCACTATTGGAAGTATGGCCTCACAGGTGCGTGTCCGAACAATGGCATTCGGAAGAATTTTGCGCTCGATGGCCCCATAGGCTTGGCTTTCGTGCGTGCAACTAGTGAAACAGCATATAGACAAGTGGCGCCGACTTCGCCTCTCCGCCTAGTTATGGTGTTCTAGAAGGAGGTAGTGGGATCAGCAGCCGGGGCGGCCGTGGCTCTATTGGCTCTATGCACTGCAGCGAGGCGGCGAGTGCTGACGGGACCCGGATGTTGGAGGCGGCGCTGTAGTTACGTGGGCTGGTTGCCACATAATCATCATTGTTATAGTGCCTAGAAATAAAGTATATTTCTAGGCACTGTATCATTGTTTATGTGCAATATGGCGGCTGCGTTCCTGGCGCGTACGCCTGGTCGCGGTGCTCGCTCGCTGCCCTTTCGGGGCACTATTCGCGTGTAGGGTACTCTAACGTGCGTACAAACATTCGTATAATGTCACCAGGTGACCGAGAGGCCCCAACTAGCAGTAAAAACACCAAACAAGTAAGCATACAATGTTTATTGGCAGTCACAAATGAAGCAGTGTACAGTACATCATTGTAAGCAAGAAACCCAAACCCAAATAAAATGGCAAGATGAAATTGGGCAAATGTATCTTGTTGTGTTCATTCAGAGTACCGCTCAACGCCCTCGGAAATAAGATGAGGCTATGAAGAAGTTGGGCTTGCCGCGTACAGTGTCGTTTCACACTACACATCTGCGTTGAACGGGCTCGGTTTTTAAGCAAACAGTATGAAAAATTCCAATGTAATGTCCGGAAGATAAGACGGCTTCAATGTCCTGTTGTGACGGCATGCTGGCAAAGTATCATGAACAGCAAAAACAAACCCTTACGCTGAATTTCCCTATATATATTGCGTGCTTTTGATATGTCGCCTGTACACAGAAGCGCGGCAACAAATGTTTCAGGACAACTGAAGTACGAGTCAAGCAAGCAAGGAAATGTGCTTGGCGGGAACTATGCTAGGATTGCGTGTATAGAACGAGGGCACAAAATAAACGTAAACGAGGTACAGAACCATCGTAGAAAAACTTAGGCGTGAAGGCAAGTTTAGAAGAGTTCCCAGACTCTACTGTCAGCGTCATTTTTATTGTCTGTTCCCCATCTTTTGTGTCTATGTCGGCAAGCCTTTCTGCTTCATCCCCCCCGTATCCCCCTATCTCTCTCTTTCTCTCTCTCTTTTTTTGCACTGGACTCCTATCAACCAGCTGCAACTTTCCATTGTTCTAAGCATGCCCATCCATGGAAAACACGATTTATGGTATAATGATGGAGTACAAGAAATGTGGTTTAAGAATTGAAAACTGGAGGACGCGTTGCAATAATATTCACACTTCACCTCAATATCAGTTAACGAATAAGACGCTTCAGCCTGGAGACAGTGCTTCAGCAAGCAAACACATTTATGGGGGTCATGATGGAAGACAGTTTCAGGCCTCTGCTGCCCTTACTCGTTCACTATTAATCAGCCTACACATGTAATAGAGGAAGTCTGAATGCATTGTTTAAAGCACTCAACTGGAATATGAAGTGACGGATCAGTGGATGGCACTAGCAATACACTGCACCTGTTACGTGCACACAGGAAGGGAATATTTAGAAAAGCAATACACGAGGCACCTAGCAACTACGGTCATAGTACTAGTCACTTTATGTTAATTTTTCTGCCCACCTCGAATCTGTTGCAGTAAGTGATTACTGATTCTACTCTGAATGGCAGTATAATTTGTATTTTTACTTTGAATTCTTTCATTTAATACACACTGCAGATGTAAAGTCCATGCAGAGTGGATAAAATTAAAGAAAATGATGAACATAAGTACATCAAATGCACAATGGCACTGCAGAGCACAAGTGTTCCTGATCTAACCTATCTTAGTAACTTAGTCCGAGTCATCACTTTGTATGCCTTGTAATGAGAAATAAATCATTTAGAACATTTTTTCTAGCAACAGTTGCAGGAGTTTCATATGCCAAAACTATAACATGATTATGAGGCACTTCTCATAATCGTACTGGATTGCTCTAGAAATTTTGATGACCTGTGCGTGGTTCTTCGATGTGCACTGGCATCGCATGGTACACGGACTTCTAACATACGAGTACTACCTTTATTGAAATGTGACCACCACAACTGGGATCGAACCCACATCTTTCGGTTCAGCAGCTGAGCGCTGTGACCTACATGTACTACCAGATGGCAAAAAGTACATTTTCTTTTCTGCTGCTATGAGAGAGTAGCTATCTGAGTCTCTGCTCATGTGATTAAATACAGTGATGGACACTTACAGAAACTGATATCGTATATTCCGTTCAAAGCCGTTCAAAAGCCGTTCAAAAGGCGAAAAACTTTTATTTCAGCACCACTTTGCCGAACTTTATCAAAGATGATCCCCATAAGTATTGGACTTACATTAAAGAGCGCAAGGTGCCGGTACATAAAATTTCACTTAATAATACAACACTCGATGATCCACAGGTTGTTGCCGATCATTTCAATAATCATTTTCACAGCGTGTTTTCTGCTACTGCTGAGAATCGTACCTCTGGCTCTTCGTTGAATTCATTTGATGTCGATCTTGTGTCCTATGAGGGAGTCTTGAATATGCTTCTCAAATTAAAGGCAAAGTCGTCACCTGGACCGGATGGAATACCCAACGCGTTCCTTCGCCGATATGCTGAGCCCTTAGCGGGTTTTCTTGTAACAATATTTCCTAAATTACCGCCCTATTTCTATAATTTCCTCATGTTGTAAGCTCGTTGAGCATATTGTGGCCACCTGCATAACAAAATTTTTAGACGACAATAGCATACTGTCACCGCACCAACACGGTTTTAGAAAAGGTTTTTCCACCGTCACTCAGCTGGCTTCTGTTGTTCATTTCTTAGCCTCAGTTCTCGATATGGGTGGTCAGGTTGACATGATATTTTTAGACTTTAGTAAAGCCTTCGACCGCGTTCCTCCTGATAAATTAATTCAAAAGCTCTACATGATAGGCCTTCCGGAATTTCTTATTTCCTGGGTTTCCGCTTACTTAAACAATCGTACACAATATGTCGAAATAAATGGGAAAACATCAGGCACTTTTCCAGTATCTTCAGGGGTGCCCCAGGGCAGTGTCCTGGGGCCACTCTTGTTCCTCATTTACATAAATGATTTAGCCTCAGTTATTAAAGAACCAATAAAAATAGGTTAATTTGCAGACGATTGCACATTATTTAACGATATCCATTTCATCGATGATCAACTCGCACTCAACGTAGCCTTCAGTAATATCCTTAATTGGTGTAATGAATGGGGCATGGAGCTTAACTGTGATAAGACTGTACTTCTTCGTATCACAAAAGGACATTGCCCCCTCAAGTTTTCTTATTCCACAGGTTCTCAATCCGTAACTGAAGTCACTGAATATAAGTACCTTGGCATCACGCTAACAAATACACTAAGCTGGAACACCCATATTGCTAACATATGTTCTGCTGCTCTTCGTAAGCTTTGCTTTTTACGTCACAAGCTTAAAGATTCACCATCACATGTTAAGCGTCTCGCTCATGAACACATCATCCGGCCTAAGCTTGAATACGGTTGTATTATATGGGACCCGTACACCAACGTCAACATAAACACGTTTGAAAAAATCCATCGAAAGGCTGTGCGGTTCATTTTTGCTTTATATGGCAACCAGCTTTCAGTTACGTCAGTTATGGCATCTAATCAGGTTCTTTCATTGCAGTCCCGGCGCAAAGATCAGCGTTTGAAGTTTTTGTTTGCTTAATCAGAAGCTCGGGCTCAACCCAGCACCTTACATATCTCCACTTGGAACCCAGCGTACTCGTCATACTCATCCGCTCTCTATAACCCCCTTTTTTGCCAGAGCAAATGTATTTAAATTCTCGTTCTTTCCCCAAACAATTACATATTGGAATAGCCTGTCACCTGACCAACTGTTGTCCATTACACAGTCGAGTGCCTCCTCCTAGCCTACCTTATGCAGTTTTTTTTCAGTGTTAAGTGAAACTGGTTCTATTTCATTCACTTGATATTTGTGTTTCACTGTTGCTGTATCCACACTAATTTAGTTGTATTGCCTTTTTGCCGTGTTTATTGCCTTGTTTACTTTTTTGATTCTGCTCCTACTGTAGCCTGTTTTTATCCTTTATTGTTCAACATTTGTATGCTTTGTATCCCACTCCTGCTTAGGCCATGTGGCCTGCAGTATTTCTGTAAAATAAAAAAATAAATAAAAAAAATTGATATTGTAACACTGGCCAAACAATGTAATCTGATTCTACCACATCATTTACTGCGCTGTTAAATGTAAACATGCGTTTCAAAGTCATGCTTCGGGTCTCCAACCTCGAACCAATTTCATTATCTGCCATTTTTCTGTGGTTGAGCTTCATATTGAAAACAAACTGCTTGCACACAAACAACGGTGTTAACTTCTTTGTGAACAGTGTGTGCTGATGTCATCGCTTTACTACAATGGCAAAGTGCATTTCGCACGGCTAATTTTCTCAAATGCATTATGAAGTATTACGTTGCATTATATAGCCTGTTCAACAGAACACTGCCCAAAATGTCCAGACACACACGTCTCAATACTACTGCTCTCATTATCCATCCACGTTTTCTGTTTCAGAATAATGTCCCAGATATTGTGCCCCAGATGATCACTGTTGCAAATAAAGACGACGAAGGGGCGGTTATACGCGTGAGAGGGCGCCTCCAACTTCTGCCCGGCCTCCTATCTGTTCGCCACCCTATCGTGCTCCCGCGTCGCGATGCTGTCACCGAGCTTCTGATTCGCGCCACCCATGAGCGAATTCTTCATTCGAGTGTCGAGCACACACTTACAGAGCTTCGCGATCGTTTCTGGGTACTGAAAGGCCGCCAAGCCGTGAAATCAGCGTTGAAGAATTGTCTGGTATGCCGGCGACATAAGATCACCCCAGAGTCAGCACCTGCAGCTCCATTGCCACGAGATAGAATTACAGAAGCCAACCCATTCGCCGTTGTCGGAGTGGACTTCTGCGGACCACTTTACTGTTGGGAGTCCAAACAAATTTGTTCCAAAGCCTACATAGCCATCTTCTCATGTGCTGTAACGCGCGCTCTTCATCTAGAACTCACAACGGACATGACGGCCGTCAGCTTCGCCGCGGCATTTCGGCGTTTCATTTCCCGCCGTGGACTACCATCTACGATACACTCGGACAACGCCCTAGCCTTCCATCACACCGCGCGGCAGCTCGGAAAGGAACCGACATCCACTCTGGCGGATTTCTGCAGCGAGCATCGCATCGAATGGAAGTTCAATGTCGAGCGAGCTCCTTGGTGGGGCGGATGGTGGGAACGAATTATTCGTATCACCAAGTGCACGTTGAAGCGTGCCTTGGGTCGCAGTCACCTGTCCTTCGAAGATATCGTAACGGTTCTGTGTGAGGTGGAGGCAAATATCAACAGCCGCCCGTTGACATATTTATCAGCCGATTCCGAGGACCCAGGACCACTCACGCCATCACACTTTCTGCTTGGCAAACGTGCAACGAGTTTGCCTCAAAGTTTCGGCGCTGCGATGCCTCAATCTACAGGCGTCGATCTTCGACGTCGATTACGTCATCGACAAGCTCTGACAGAGCATCTGTGGAAACGCTGGCGCAAGGAATACCTGCTGCTTCTGCGCTCTGCCCACGAAGCGACACCCAAGGCGTCGCCGCGACTTCGAGTCGGCGATGTGGTCCTTGTACACGACGACGGCTTGCCTCCAATCATGTGGAAACTGGCTCGCGTAACGGAGCTGCTACCCGGACGCGACGGCGTAGTCAGAGCGTGTTACCTGAAACAGGCCTCTGGTTCGGTGATCAAACGTCCCGTCCAGAAAGTTTACCTCCTAGAAGCAGGAGGCACCACATAAACTTGCCGGCCGCGGGAGTATGTTGCAAATAAAGACGACGAAGGGGCGGCTAGCGCGAGCAGGGGCCACGGGCGGGCTCGCGCTATGAGTTTCCGCCATTCGTTCGAACAGGCCAGACGGTCGGGTCCGGTTCTCCTTCGTATTTTTCGTTACAATCACTACATGACATGTTTCCTTTAGTGAAGTGACAGGCCTCGTCAGCACTCCTGCTCGCATTTATAGCCTTGCCAGTTCACTGTGGCATGCTGCTCGCTTTCGCATCGCAAGCGCGAATGCCAGACACGACTTTTGGGTCTTCCTGTGCATCCTTCACTTTGGAGCCTTTAGGCATAATCAAAAACTTCATTCTTTAAAAGAGAAACTTGTCTTGTTCTCGCATGGTGATCTTTTTCTTTTTGTTTTCCTAGGCCAAAAATCGTCCTATTGTTACTGCCAGTAGCATGCATGCACTGCATTGTCTAGTTGTGTGGTTACTATGCATGCTCAGCTACAGTGAGTTTAAACCAGCTTCACAGCTATTGCACTGAGCACTGTACACATCATGTGTCGACCGAAAACTGCCAGCAACAAAGGGCGATGGAAAACTGTTCAATTCCCAAGACATAGCACTGTGTGCACATAATGTTTGTTGACACACCGTGGCGCTTGAATGTCATGAAATGGTACTATAAGCAGGAAGGGTTTGCCTAAATTCAAAACTGTTCAATTCCCAAGACATAGCACTGTGTGCACATAATGTTTGTTGACACACCGTGGCGCTTGAATGTCATGAAATGGTACTATAAGCAGGAAGGTTTTGCCTAAATTCAACTCTTGGCATTCTGACACAAGATGCTCAATTTTAATTTCACTTGTGGCCTGCGGTGTACACGCTCCCGGAAGCACCATTTGTTTGTCTCTCTTGTTAATGGGCTCCTAGACCCTTCTTTGCATTTTTTTTTTTTTACAGTGCAGTGTTGAGGTTTCATGTTATTGCACTCATGGACGTTAGTGGCCATTGTGCTGGAGATAAAATATATGGATATCACATGCTTCTTTTTCTGTTGTTAGTGGAGATAAGTTAGGGGTGGGTTCATTACGTGAGCAAATGCGGATATCTCTCACCACCAGGCACAGGGATGGCTTCCTGGGAAAGTGGCCAAAATCATGTATTCATTGGTGCTCTCGAAAAATCAACTACCGTGAATCTCCTTTCACTTACCACATAGCACTGCCATGCTTAGTTGTTAACACTGCTTACTTAAAGCCTAACATTTTGTATTTGCTGTTGGCTTAATTTCACAAATGCTTTGCACACTTGGTTTCATCACATTAGGTTTAAGTGCACAGCTTAATATGTTGCTGGAAGCCATGTAAAAACCAGCACACATGTAAAAAAATATTGCACGGAATATTTGTGCATGGCACATCAGTTCACTGAAGTCCCGCAAGGTGCAGTATGGTACATGAAAAGGAAATGGCATCCACCTATTCGTCTCAATGCCACTCTTTCAGTATTTATGCAGCTTGACTCTGCTGTACACGACCCTAAGTTGTTAGTTATTCCAGAAATAACCTATTTGCAGATTTGAGGCATGAAACCATGTAGCTTTTCAGTGATGGAATATGCATATGTTATGCTTATCTGCTTTAGTATACATACTGTGCCACTGCTTCTAAGGCAGTAGACACAGCCAACACTGCTTCTTAATTTCATTTACTATATCTGGCTGTGCTGTCACATGTGATAGAAGCAGAATATGCAATGGCAACCACTTATACGCTCGCCTTCTGGGGCAGCATGACTTAGACCCTTTTGAAAGCGGCAGTATTGATGGTATCTTCTGAGCTAATTGTGCTTTCTGTAGCGATTCCAGGCCTGTAGCCAAAAAATTTTCTTGAGGGGGGTGGGATTCACTTGATGAAGGCCTTCACTATTTGAGGAAAGCACCTACTTTTTCAGCTATCGTAAAATTTTTCGCAGGGTGTGGGGGGGGGGGGGTGCTCCTAGCTACTGCATCTTTCTTCTGGCTGCTGGCCTGCATGGTGCTATACAGACAGACTTAAAATGCTCTTTGGAAGCTTTGCTAAATTGAACATTTGCTTTACCTTTTCATTTTACAGGCAGCTGTTTCTCATAAACCCGCTCAAAGGGACAAAGTGGGAGGGCGGGCAACGCTCAAGGACATCTGTTCACACCAAGATTATGAAGTTGAACCATGAGCTCCATGTGCATCATGTTCCTTGTGACGAGTTAAACTCCCCCCCAGGTTGGTTTTCATAGATAGAAAAAATTTGACAGCCAATTCTCACATGTCATTGTTCATGTCAAGTGCTGCTTTTTAACCGCATATCATGGGAGCAAGGTGCTCTACATTATGTCAGTTCTTGGTTCTTTGTAAAAGTATCATGTACTGAGAGGACCGTGAATGCTTTAACACTAGTTATGTTCAAAAACCCATGCTTTTCTACTTACATGTGTGTTTATGCATACATGACTTGTTTCTGTATTTCTATAGTAGACAAACTGCCAATAGGTATGTATGTGATATTCCATTGAAGGGGCCATGCAACACTTTTTGAATGTAATTAGACAATGCTTCCTATCAGTCATGCGGACTCCTACGAACATGCAAGTGAAATTTTATTGCATTGCACACCCCAGGGAGTTCACAATTTGGTTTCAAATACAGCTGGAAACTGCTTGCCCTTCTTCAAACAAATTAAATCACTAAGATCACCAACTACGTCACATGAGGCAAAACCCTCATTGGCTTATTTTAGGAATGCAGAAACACCCTCAGTGATGCTTTACTTGTTTTTGACTTATAAAGATATAATAAGGAAACGTCTGTATCCATCTCTAAAAACACTAAAAAAGGTCAAGCAACATAGTGTGTGCTGTTTGTGAGATAATTCGTTGGAAGTAGAGCAAGCGATTTTCAACTGTGTTTGAAACCTAATTTCACTTTCACATTTCCTGGTTTGTGGTATTTTGCTCGTACGTTCATAGAGCCTTCGCGACTTATCAGCACCATTTTACAACTATGTTCGAAAGGTGTTGCAAGGCACCTTTAATGCTGTGAAAACATGATGCACAAGCAAGTTGCAAGGACCAGTCATTATTTTGTGATAATCTTCATGTACTCAAAAAGGCTGTTGAACCTGAGAAGGGACAAAGATTAGATTTCTGGAGTTTTAAGTCCCAAAACCACAGTACGATTATCAGAAACACCGTAGTGAAGGGCTCGGAGAATTTCAACCTGCCAGCCTTCTTTAACGTGCACTGACATCGCACGGTACATGGGCCTGAGAGAAAGGACAAATTGGGGAGGCGGACTGCTTTAATTACTATGTAGCTAGAAAGCCTGAAGAAGTACAAAGGAACAAAAGACACGTTCACACACAGTAAGAAGGATACACACAGAAGTCACGCTGCCTCTGCATTGCTTGTGTATGTGTTCTTTTATGTCAATGTGAATGTGTTTTCTGTGTTGCTTTATCATTTCCTGGCTCACTAACTGGCCCATCAGTACACATTAAGCACACATAACAAAGCTTGATTGTCAGCTGCAGGCAAAACCTTCACTGAAGTAAGGAACTGACTTTTCACCCTATAGGTTGTTTCTCTCACCGATTGAGCGTTATGTGACAGTTGATACTCATGTAATGTTCATGTTAAGTGCTGCACTATATAACTGCAGATCTTGGGAGCAAGGTCGCCTGAATTATCTCTCATTCCTTAGTGCCTTGCAAGTGTGTCACCTACAGAGATGACTGCAAATGTGCCAACACTAGCTATGTCCAACATCCTATGCATTTGTACTTGCCCAGTGTTTGTGGTTTTTGTGATTACACGAGTTCTTTTGTATTCTTTTAGTAAATAAACTTGTAATTAGTTGTGATATCTTCCCTCGTGCTGTGAAGTAAGGCAGCACGAAAAGTTGAAACTAGTCCTATTTCTGTGTCATCTTACAATGTGGGCACAATGAAGCTGTTAAATGTATGTTATGATCTTATTATATCACTAGTATAAATTTGGGAAATAAAACTTTCTTTTGGTGGAAAACAGGGTGTCATTATTTCAAAGCTCATTTTCCTACATGCATTTAATAGCAACCATACAAAGAACACACTTGTTTTTACGCATACATTCGATGTTCAAATTACACGTAGTGTGTGGTAAGTACATGACGCAGCAGTTGGTTTGATACGGGCCCATCAATTTCTTTATTACGGGACAAGGTAGTATTACTTTTCAGAAGAGCTACGTATAGTATAAATGAACTGTACGTATTTGATACCCTCTGTAGTTTCAGGTTTGGTGTTTTTTTATTATGTAAAGTAGTTTTTGGGGCCATTTGGCTCCGTATTTTGGGGCCATTTTCTTTTACAGTGTACCGATATCCACAGCCAGTTCACCAATGTGAACTGCACATTCAGGCATGTCGCTTTGTTATTATAAGAGGTGCACGACTGATGCTTCTAATGTCACCGCTTGTCTGACAAGCAAGTAGATCAGTTGCACTGTGACCTCGTGAACTTTTTCTAACAATTGGCAGCTTCACCATAATTTCGAGCACATCACCTCTAAGGCTAAAAAAGTGTGACATGATATCCACACTCTCTCAAAGATATTTTTTTATGAGAGCACAATAGTCAAAACAATGGACCAAGCTATCGACAGTGCTTTAGCAACAAGTGGTCAGTTAAAAGGTTTGTTGGTGCATTGTGCTTAGGGTATTCACCCCTTTTTTTTTTCTCTTACTAAACAACATACTTAATCCCAGGTGGCACACAGAACGTCGTTTGCGATTAAGCAGAAGCGTGCATAGCGTCGGAACAAGACTAAACTTCGATACAATGGCAAGCACCCTTGCAAAGCCGAGATTCTTTACGTCTGCTTCGACTTCATATGGAGAGTTATAATTAAGTCATACTACAACGACAACGTGCTACATATTTTGAAATACGGTAATAAGTGACATTTGTTAAAATCTGTAAGTTGGCTTTTCTGCAAGAATGTTTTCCAACGAAAAACTGTTGTCCACTGATTGCTGTTCTGCTCTAAACGCATGCGCATCTGCGCATTCGTCACACCATTCAACGCGTTCGGGGCATGTCCCTGCCTTTCCCTTCTCTGGAAATAGTCGAAATCGCTCACTCCCCCAAAATTTTTCAGATGCTTTTGTGGTGCTGGTGCACCTCGGATGGATGTGCAGATGTGAATCCGTCCAGAGCAGGAAAGCAATCTGTAGACGAAAGCTGCTGGCTGAAAAACAGCCTTGCAGTGAAGCCAACTTAGATTTTTGCAAATGGTGAATCGCTAGGGTTTTAGATGCCAAAACCAAGCTATGGTTAAGAATCGCGCTGTAGTGGGGGGCTCCAGGTTAATTCTGACCACCTCTGGTTCATTCAAGTGTGTGTGCGTTGTGTTGCATATTGCCCCATTGAAATGCGGCCACCGTAGCTGGGAATTGAACCTGCGTCTTCGAGCTTAGCAATCCGACACCTCAGCCACTCAACTATTACAGCGTGTAAATTATGACATAATTCCAGTAACATTGAACGCTTCCCGTGTTGAATATTTATTAATGCTGGTCATGAAGTAACCGTTTACTTACACTTTCTGCAGGAAAATAGGTGGAAAATGAAGCTAAAGCAGAGCTGTCCACTGCACTTGGCACTCCCATTGAAGAAGTAGACGCATGGTATTTTGAAAGAAAGCTGAAGACTTATGTAAGAAGTAGACGCATGGTATTTTGAAGGAAAGCTGAAGACTTATGTGTTCTTTTACTGCTGGTGGTCCTGCAGCTATGCTGTAGCAGGGCTGCTAGGCTACAGCATAGCCAGAGCAGCCCTGGCTATGCTGTAGCCCAGATGGCATTTTGCATGCAGATGGCAGGCGAAAATTTGAAGTGGGATTTCAAGTGGTTCAAAGTGGTCCCACTTGGTGGCCAAGTGGTTTTAAACAGGGTTTGCACAGACCCTTGAAATCCTTGAATGTCCTTGAATTTGATAACATTAATTCAAGGGCCCTTGAAACACCTTAGATATAAGTGAGCTCCTTGTAATCCTTGAAAATTTAGTGAACTTTGCTTCAATATAGCAAATGAACGACGTATTTCCGTAAGTTGCACTGATTTCAAACACGCATTTACTGAGGAATGTTCGCGAAAACATGTAGTCTTGACAGGACAGCAATAGCAGCAAGTTTCGGTTTCGAAACCGGCAGCGCCTGCGTCGTCTGGCAACAAATGCGAGCCAGAAATCCAATCCAATCCAACGCAAGTTATAGTAACGGTCGGTCGGTCGGTCGGTACTCGGTATACTCTGTCCGTGCGTCGGCCTCGCGCGACATTTCTCGGCGAAAGTTCGCGTTTGTGCTGTGTGCAATGCCTGCAACTTTACTTTGACAGGATGCCAGGCGGAAAGTGCAAGTTTCAGTCTGCGTGGCTGGAGCACACCGAATATCATCACTGGGTGAGGCCGGAGACAAGCGACCCTTATCGAGCGAAGTGCGCAGTATGTCAGAAGTCGGTCGAAATTGCAACAATGGGGGAGCCGGCGTTGAAGAGCCATCAGAGAAGTGCCAAGCACCGATCCAAAGTTGCGGCAGGCGAGGGCTGTTCTTCTGTCACGAGTTTTTTGCAACCGGCAAATGTCACAGAAACGACTTCTCAGCGGGAAAACACGAAAACATCCTCTCGAGCTGCGACGAAGACTGCAGAAGGCATGACTCCGTGATTGAAGCCGATATTTTGTGGACGATGAAAGTTGTGTCTTCACACTACTCATACAGCTCCAGCGGATCAGTTTCCGAGTTGTTCCGAAAGATGTTTCCGGATAGCGATATCGCGAGAAGCTTCACTTGTTCGAAAAAAAAAAATGCGCGTACTTCGCGGGCCGTGGTCTGCGCCCATTTTTCGCTTCTCAAGTCTTGGACATGGTGGAGAAATCTGAACATTTTGTTGTCCTTTTTGATGAAACGTTAAACGAACACCTGCAAAAGAAACAGCTTGATGTTCACGTGAGACTGTGGAACAATTCTGAGGTGACAACAAGGCATGTGACATCGGCATTCATGGGCCACAGCACAGCGGACGACCTAATGAAGAATTTGACGGAAGCGCTGGCGTCCTTTCCGATGAGCAAAATTGTTCAGCTTTCCATGGATGGCCCCAATGTCAACTGGAGCCTTTTCCACAAGTTCCAGCAGCACATGAAAAATGACTTTCAAGTTCAGTGTTTGACGGCATTTTCAGATGCCATCCATCAGCTGGCAAGAAACATCGGCACAACGATACGCATCGAATGGGTTCCAAGAGCGGCATTGTCTGGTCAGCTAGAGGCGGATTCTGCCAGTCGCTCGCCTGCCATAATTTACCCGCTGCCGCAATTCCCCGAAGATAACTGCGCAAAACTGCTACGCCAAAAGGAATGTCTCCGACGCACCACACGAGCACTTATACCACCGTGTGGTTCTGACCTCCCTGGTGGGCTTACTCGCTTAGAGGAGGTGGCACTTCGGAGACTTCGAGTCGGGGTTGCTCTTACGCCGGCAGTGACCGCCCACTGGCCGCAACACTACCGCGCAGCGTATGGAACCACATGCCCCTTTTGTGACGCTCCTATAAATGCAGTGGACGTGACACACTTGCTCTGGTCGTGCGCGGGTCTGGAGCAAGCACGCCTTCGTCATCTGAGAGCAACCGGTCACCGTCCCGGTCGCCCTCCGGACTTACAAGGGTGGATAAATGGACCATTCCACCGATCCTTGTTAAATTTTATGCATGAGTGCAACTTGTTTGTTTATGTGTGATGAGCCTCACGTGTTACTTTGTACATTTTATGCCAAAGGGCAGCCTTTCGAATAAAAAAAAAAAAAAAAAAAAAGTTCAGTGTTTGGATATTGGATCGTGTGGCCTTCACATAGTGCATAATGCCTACAAAGCTGGAATGCATGCAACGGGCTGGCCAGTTTACACATATTTGTCCAGCTTACTCTCACTCTTTCATGATGCACCGGCCAGGCGAGAAGATTTATTCGAGAGACAGGGAGCAGTGTGTTTCCACTTGCTTTTGTATCTCACCGTTGGATCGAGAACGTGCCCGTACTGGAAAGAGCCCTAGCCACATGGGAGCACTTGAAGCAATACACTGAAGCAGTGAGTGGCAGCAGGCTGCCCATGCCAAAATGCAGAGCATATGAAAACGTCAGTGCTTTTCTAAATGACCAGCATGCACTTGCAAAACTGAACTTTTCCCTAAATGTTGCCATGGTTGTGCAGCCTTTCCTGACTGTTTTTCAGAGTGATTCTCCCAAGACGTTTTTGCTGGCAAAAGAACTTGAAAGTGTTCTGAGGAGCCTTCTGTCAAGGTTCGTAAAGTGCTCTGTAATGACAGAAGCCACCAGCATCACGAAGCTGCTGCGAATTGATGTTGAAGATGCTGCCGTTTACACAGAACTTGCAAAGGTGGATGTTGGACATGCAGCTGAGAAGATTTTGAAATGCTGCAAAGCGAGCGCCAAGTGTATTCTTGAGTTTAGGTACGAGTGCCAGAAGTTCCTCGTGAACATGATCCTGAAAGTCATGGAGAGAAGTCCCCTCAGGTACCCTGTCGTCCGTGGGTTGTCATATTTCGACCCCACAGAGATGTCCAAGACAGACACGTGCCTTGGGAAGCTAAAAATTGTGCTTAACTGCCTAATCGACAACAAGCTTCTCTTTGAGCACAAACACGACATTGTGTGCACACAGTACATTCAGTTTTGTCTAGAAAAACGGCATGAACTACAAAACTATGAAAAAGATCACGAACGTCTTGACAGTTTTTTCGTGCGGCTGCTGAAGCATGATGCTTCATTCTCGCAGTTATGGGCTGTGGTGAAACTACTTCTCCTCCTGAGCCATGGGCAGGCCTCAGTGGTAAGAGGCTTCAGCATCAACAATCAGGTTGCGGTCGAGAATTTGTCGGAGCTGTCGTATATTTCTCAATGAGTTATCTGCGAGGTTGTGAAAAGCCATGGTGGCCTGCTGAACGTTCCGATTTCAAAAGAGTTGAAGGCGTCAGTGCGCCAAGCCCGGCATAGGTACGCTGCATACCTAGACGAACAAAAGAAACAAGCACTGTCACGGCAGGCAGCTTCAAAGAGAAAAGAGCTCGAGCAAGAGCTTGGTAAGATGCACGGAAGGAAGTCAAAGCTTCAAAAAACTCTCAAGTGCCTGCTGGAATCTGCGGATCGTTCTTCGGAAGAAGCTGAAGTGAAAAATGACCTTACCTACTAGGTCAAGGCAAACAGCCTTTGTCGAACTGCTAAAGAAAAGGAGCTGGAGATAGCTTCTGTGGAAAAAGAAATCCATGCGAAAACTGCGCTGCTTCCATAAGTCTTGTAAGCAAATAAAATTTTGCTAACACTCCTTGAATTTTGCCATTTTTCATCCTTGAAATTCTTGAAAACTCCTTTAATTTTCAGTCAAATATTCTGTACGAGCCCTGTTTAAAGTGGTCCCATTTGTTTCCAAGTGGTCACTAAGACGGGACCACTTGGACCACAACGGGTCCCACTTGCTTTCAAGTGGCCACTAAGACAGCCCCACTTGGACCACAACTTGTCCCATTTGCTTTCAAGTGGCCATTAAGACGGCACCACATGGACCACACCAGGCCCACTTTCTTTCAAGTGGCCACTAAGAAGGCACCACTTGGACGACACGGGGCCCACTTGCTTTCAAGTGGCCGTTCAAAATTGTGCCAGTTGGACCACAGTGAGTTCCATTTCTTGTACAATGGTGAAAGTGACCCCATCTGGTACAAGAAGTTCATAATGAAACCGCAATTAGTCCTAGGTATTTGCTATCAAGTGGTTACTTAAGTGTAATAACTAACTATAGCTCTGCAATTAGGCTATATTCCTCATGTGATCTAAGCAGCTGCTAAAATTGTACAAATGAACTCCTACCTTCCTTGCTTGGGAAAATAAGTAAACTCCCAGCTCAGTTCATCTTTACCCCTCCCTGTGTTACGAGGCATTGACAACTCTAAATATTCCACTTTTCTGATTACATTGCTTCTTGAATGTTGCCCATGCAAGTATATAATATATTTTGTGCATGTCTCATGCAAATGAAGGAATTGTGGACACATCACAGAGCTTGAAACAGAAAAATGCGGATGTTTATTGAGCACAAAACAAGAAATTTAATGAAAAATGCTGGGAACAGTCACAAGAAGAAGTGGTAAATTTTTCAGATTCTAACGCGAAAGCCTTATCTGTCCCATTACGAGAAAAAACATCGCTGTCACGGTCTCCATGATTGCGCGAGGCAATCACCGAGGCATGGCAATGGGAGGTGAGGTCGATTGATGTCCGGCACAGCCGGTAAACAAACGCAGTGACAGACGGAGGCACGTCAATACAATAGGCAGCAAAGTTACAATAGGCAGTAAAGCAACGAACATATTCGAAGAAGTTACGGATGGGAGAAAAAAACGTGCAAAAACACTCGCTTATACAGATTATGAGGAGAGTCCAAATATTTGCAGGTGAAAAGAGTTCATAGTTCGAACAAACATACAGCTTACCGGGGAATAATAATAATAATAATAATAATAATATCTACTCTACTGGCAAAAATGAAGAGAACAGGGGTGGAGAGAACTACAAAGAAAGATGAGAATGCAGCAACCCTCCATCCACTGTGTTGGTCATTAATTAGTCACGGCTCATAAAAGGTGCACAATGCTCGCTATATGACAAAAAAAATGACTATACAACCAAACGGACGGTGGCTCGAACGTCAACGATCGCAAAGCGCGGTTGGCGTGGTCGCATTAGTCGTGCGTGGTTTGCGTGCTTAGCTTATTCCTTGGCTTGGCTGGGTTTTTCACTTCTTCGAAGCCAGACATTTGGGAGCCAAAACATGTCATTGCCACCATGTTGTCAGAGAATACATTCCCTTCTAAAGGAGGCCGGACCCCGGCCAAAATGTAGGAATTAAATCATTGCTTTTTTCGTATATGCGTCCTCATCATACAAGTTCATATATACATTGCGACTGCAATCACAAAAAAACCCCAAGTATGCATGTTGTTATACTACAATTTCAGTTTTGAACAACGCAAAAGAATGGCTACGCAAGCTTATATGTAGCTCGTATCCAAGCCAGTCTCATCTACCCTGATTTTATGGCTGACGCAGCTGACTGCAGCACTACGGTGAATCCTTCGAGTTCACTGTAGCAGCACCGCGTTTTGCAGTGTCGCGCGTCTTTGTAGGCCTGATGTACGTTGCAAACCCAAATAATTACTTTTTGCCATGGCCGTCACGTTTGCCAGAAGAATGTTCGCTCTGATTCGCTTCCTGGATGCCTCCGACAAGAAGGAGTACACTGTCCCAGTGAAAGATATAAAAGACATCAATCCAGCTAATGAAGAGGAGTTCAACAGAAATATAAGGTTTGTATGACGATCTGGGTGGAGGAGGACAATCCACAGAACAATGGGCCATATCCGCCGCAAGTTCTTCTATTAGTAATTAAGTAATAGGAGCCAGCGGCTGTGTACCATCACTTGTAACCACGTGTGCGCATAATACCTCTCCAACAACTTCGGCTGAAAAGACGCGGTTGTTGGCAGAGTAATTCGAAATCTTACTGCACACGCTGTCGCTGTATTGCTTGCTCCCTCACTTAATACAGTCTTAGAACATGCAAAAGTTTTTTTTTCCGTGGTCAGCACCTAAAATTTCATGTGGGCCTCCAGTTTTTCCGTTACATTTCTTAGGGCAAACTTTTCTTTTTTTTTTTGCAGGATATTTCATTGTCGCGAGTGGCGTACTGTCGTCAAAAATTTTTTCTAGGGCATTGTTTCAAAACTTCCGTCATCTAACAGATCATGAAAAAAGTCCAAGTGTTCGAAACACTATATTTTGCACTGATCCTGGTCAGTGCATTTACAGTTTCTTGTTGTGTCGCTTTGTGTTAGCTACAGTACTGCGTATATATTCAAAGTGGTTTGTTTTTGTTTTCTTAAACATTATTTTAAGAGTCACTAATTACCAACTATTACCTGTTCTGTGATATTGCTTATGTTGTCTTTGCAAACTTGTTCACGAAGGGTTTTAACCAGATCTCTTGAGCACATCCACATTGTTGAAGCATTTTCTTTAATGTATACATATTTTTTTTTATTCCAGCAAATTCCCTCGGAGTGTATGCGCATTCATAAGATATATTCCATGTGAAGTTTACCTTATCTTTTCAACCGTAACATTACTGAAAGGCTCCCACTTTTGAAGAGAGACTTACTTTCGACACATGTGTAAGCCTCATAATTACGTGTTCAAATGATAGCAAAAGGAATCTGAAGCTTGAAATATTGAGCACTTGAAGACCCTCTCACTCACCGAAATTAATGTGTGATGTAAATGGAGCTGACAAATGTAGCTTAGCTTTGGCAATATTTGTATAAACATTTTGGACAAATACAAATTAGGCTTGCTAGTTAAAAAGGTTAACTGGGCACGCGTGATGAAAGCCATGGGCCGTACATTAACACACATTTTGTGTGCAAAACTGCTCAGTGTTGGCCATGCTAAAGTTTTTCGATACTTTGTTTTTAGGCTTGGTGAGTGTATATTATTCCACTACATAATATAGAGGTTCCAGAGAAGAACTTGACAAGAAAAGATGAAACAGAAGACTGTGTAGACCCATAATCAATCCGTCTGACTTGGAACTAGATGCAAGTGAAGCAGATGTACCAGCGTCACAAAAACAGGCCTTAAAACAGGCACATTGCATGAAATTCTTGAAACATTACAACTTAATAATGTATTGTGGTTTCAACATCTTTTTGCAGAGCAATAAGAAAGCCAGGCAGACGGAGGCAGACTCAAAAAGAAATGCCTATAAAAATATATTAAACAAGCACTTCAAAAGTGTTTCACTTAAAAATGAATCGGCCCGTGCCATTCAGGTATGTGCCATTAAAATGTCTTATCTTCATATTGCTATTATTACTGTGTGGCTGTGTTTTCAGGTCGCCAAAAAAAAAAAAACCAGAAGCTGCAGGAGAGCGAATCAGACAGCGGCACTGATGACGATGTTGTCTCACTTAAAGAACTGAAACATGCAAAGGCGGATGCACGTTGCTGGCGCTGCCGGTACAAGGCTTCTGAAAAAGAAAACGCCGAGCTGTGGAGTATTTTGTGGCCTCAGTGAATGACAACATTGATGTGAGACTTTCAACAAGTCAGTAGTGCTAGTTGTATTGTAGATTTACAGAATTTTATTACATATACGATTCGAACTAAACAATGTTTTGTATGTCTCTAGTTATAGAAATGCTGGAATCCCACAAGGTAAAGCTCCCAAAAGTGCAGGAATCTTGTACAGGTAAAGTGCATTACACTACGTGAAATATCCCTTTATTTTTTCTATAAAGGGACCCTGTAACGATCTTCACATGCGCTAAATAGGTAGAGGAAGTCCTTGGAAACATTCAGGGCACAGTTTAGGTGCTTGAGTTAGGTAATTGTGTAATTTTCACATGCACATGCAGATTTTTCCAAACCGCACTCTCATGACGTGTGAGAGTGACATCACTTGAGAAAGCATTCTCAATTCCCGGCTTTTAATTACGTCATCAAGAAGGTTATTAACACAACGATGTGCTTGAACTTCCAAGTAATAATGAAATGTTTAGTTAATGAGAATGCTTTCTCAATCGATGTCACGTAAAGCAAACTTGGAGAAATCCGCATAGTGCAAGTGCTGCAATCGCCAGTGGTGGTGATTTCTGTACATGTGAATTTAGGCGTGTGAAAATTGCATGGTTAACTCACAGGACTTAAACAGTGCTTTGAATATTCAGAGAACTTCCTCTACCTTTTTAGTGTGTGTGTAAAAATTATTTCAGGGTCTCATTAATCAAATGCTTGGCTTTTCTTAATTCACTTTGATTAGTGTTAAATATTACACGGGCTTATGGCAGACAATAGTATCACAATTTTTTTCATGTGTTTGTCCTGTTCTAGTAAGAGTGCATGTCTGTCATGAATCATGCCCTTAAATGTCGCCTGCCAAAAGTAATTTTACATGCATAATTCGATGAACATGCAAAAGAAGTTTGTAACTAGCGTAGCTAGGCCAACAATAATGGTTCATGTTAGTTTTGCTTCTGTTCTGTTCTATTCTTATTAAGCATTTGAAGTGTTGGGTAGCTACATGTCTCTCTCTCTCTCACCTCATGACATGTTCATTTGGTTACAATGAGTAAAAAAAGCAGTCCTTCAGTGTTCAAATAATGGCCCCTTCCAGTGATGCCTTTAAACAGTGTTTTTTACTGCTCTATAGCCAACATAATACGAAGCCATAGCCAGTGTTTTATTCCAAAGCATGTTGTCATTTTAACTGCCTGTAACATGTTTCTTAATGGCAGGTGGTGGTTCTTGACAAGAAAATTGTTTTGAGGAGCTTACTGACTTCGAAGTACCACCCTCTTTGGCCCAAGAAAAGCCCCCAAACCCTGCTCGAAGTACTATGACTGATGACCCGACGAGGCAGCCTACTGAAGAACCACTGGCCACAGGTAGAACCCAAATTAGCTATTTATGCGAGTCCTGCTGTAATGGCTCAGTCGCTACAGCGTTCTAATAACAAACTTGCTCCATGCCGGCTTAGTGAGCTGCACCCTGACATAGGTGAAATACAAAAAATACCGACTTGCAGGTTTTCAAAAATATCCAGAGCTTTCTCCACCACACTTTTTCCCAGCACGTGTTTTACTTTGAGAATTTAACATCCAATGAGTCAGTTCGCTGTGCGTGCCACCAAATCTGTTAGAATATTGACAAATATATGATGTCTATTCTTGCTTTTCTTTAGCAGCTGACTCGCAGGCTGCTACACATAAGGCCTTCACCAATATTGGTGGTGGTAGGGTAAGTATGTTGTGCACTCTTTTAGCATGTTTCATATCTTTTTCCTTTTGCAGTACCATGTGAGATATGGATTTCGTATAGGCAGCCAGCAAGCTCAAAAAATCATGGCACAAAAGAAACCATCTTTAGTAGCCAAAGACATGGCTCAAGCCATATATATATATATATATATATATATATATATATATATATATATATAGGGCCGTGGAGTTCTTTCAAAGAGCACATACGGTGAGAAATTGGCACCGAAGGACCGCAAGAACCCCAATGCCACTGTGAGGAAACAGCTGAGCCCTGAAAAGGTGGTGTTGGTTGTTGGTAAGTATAGTCTCACTGTATTCAAGTACAAATATAAGCTTTATGCTTAATTACTAATGTCAGCTTTCTTTATAAATGCAGCGACGTATTGGGGCACACAAAACAACACGTGTGAAGGCCTCCCTCGACAACATGTCGACAATCCTTTCACAGAAAATACAAGATGTCAGAAAGGGTTTGAAGAGAAGTGAGAAGGGCCAAAGAATGAAACGAAATGATGATGATGAACATGTTGAATAAACATCAAAATATCGCTTTGTTCTAACTAAACATAGAAGAAATGGCATGCTGCACCACTCACCGAGTGGTTCCTATTTACCAGCTGGGCCCACTTGCCAGCTGGCCGCACTAGCCAAGTGGCCCCACTTGGCAAGTGTGATCGCTAGTAGGACCACTTGTGTTCGATAAACCACTTCCAAGTGGTTACACTTGCAGCAAATTTTCGTCTGGGTATTTTCCCTAACCCCCGAATTCATAAATGCTCCTTAACTTGAAGCTGTGCTTCGGGAACAAGACAACACCCGACTTGAGCGCGTCTAATACCCCTGTCACACTAGACGTTTTAACGTCATTCGATTCGAATGACATTCGGTGCAGCGAATGTCATTCGACCCACGGTTGTGCTACACACGAAGAAGTAATGTCATTCGTTTACGATATCAGTGACGATAGTTCCAAAGGAACTGGACCTAAAAGCTGCAGAGCGTAAGTGCAGAGTGGCTGAAAAGTCGTCCTATTTTATTTAAAATAAACGCAGGGCTTTGCTTCACTGAATTACACCAACAGAATAATTTGCAGCTGATACGGCAGCGCTCAAAGGGGGCGCTGACTTGCAGCAGCCGAACCATTCACTTACTGTTTTTGCAAGCAAAGCGCGTTAATGACAAACACAGACGCTAAATTAAGATGCAGTGTAATAAGCGCTGCGCTCAAGCAAACGGCGTTCGCGATTGCATCCTGTGGCGAAATACCGAAGCATGTCAGACGCCGCTGATGTCGAGAGTAAACACATTTTGTTACGGCTTGCCTGGCTGTTTTCTTTTTAAAATGATGAATATCGGCAAACGCGCTAAAGTAATACCATTTTCACATGACGTTTCAAAAATTAGGAATGCTCAGAGCCGCACGTTTACGCTGTCTCTAGGGTGGAGAGTATACATTCGGTCCCACTGCGAATGCGAATGAGTTACTCAAACTCATTCGATTTCAGAAGTCATTCGATTCGAATGATGTTAAATGTCGCCGTGTAGCAGCGGAATAATGTCATTCGATGCGAATGTTAGTTAGTTAGTTAGTTAAATTAGGTTTAATGGCGCAAGATGCGATGATGCGAATGTCATTGCGTTCGAATGACATTAAAACGTCCAGTGTGACAGGGGTATAAGTCGGCCACTGCGTTTCATAGATGTTGCCGTAGCCTTCCTTCATCAAGTCAAGCTCAAGCGGAGGCGCGGTACGTCTCGGAACGAGGTTATTGCGTTGAACGATAATAATATCTCATATATCAGTAACACTGACAATTTCTTGGGAGATTAAAGTTTTTATGCCTTTACAGACAGCCGTTAGCAGGAAAAAGGAAATGACGAACAGTGCATGCATATAGCCGCAACCATCCAAGCCAATCCGCCAATCCACTACCGTTCACCACTCACATTTTTTGGGAAATGGCGTCGGAAGCAGCGGCGGCACCGTCTGCCTCGCGGAAGCAGGCAGAGTTTTACGGCAGAAGAAAAATACCGCCTCCTGAATTTGGTTAATAACCATAAGAAGGTTCTGGAATGCAAGAAGACCGACGTGGCATCGGTAAACGCAAAGACCGAGGCATGGAAGAAGCTCACGGTTGAGTATAACGCACAGCATGGTGTCACTCCTCGCGACTTCAGGCAGCTGAAGAAATGTTGGGGCAACATGAAGCAAAAGTGGAAAGAGGAGAATGCGGCAGAAAAAAGAAAAATTCACAAGACTGGTAAGCAATTTTTTTATTCATGGCGTTGCATGGACACCGGCATCATCGTGTATTGCATTGAAGTTGTGTTCAGCGCGAGTTTTGAGTGTGCATTGCTTCGTTGATCAGCACGCCTTGTTTGTGTTACTTCTGTCAGACTCGAAACTGCCATGCTGAAGAGCACTGACCTTACTGCGACTTCGTGCTTTGCCTCTGCCTGTACGCCCCCCCTTTTTTTTTCCTTCGTGCTGCACTGCTCGCGCATGTGTGGGTTCCTGCAGCTTTGATATTTGCATGTGGCCGGAATGATACACAGTACGAGAGGCTCTTTGCTCAAAATGACGAACGAGATGAGGAATCATTGTGCTCATTTTACTGCTGAGTAATGTCTTTTAAAACAGTGCCCTGACACACATGGATGGTGAAAAAGACAGCCTTGTAGGCTATAATTTAAAACGTTTGGTATGTACTTTATTTCAGTATATTCAGATACACATATGCTGCACTTTGCAAAGCACTGCACTGAATCACTTTTCATCCGAAAATGTCTTATACAGTAGCATTCCAAATCATCTGTCAGCACTTCATGGTAGTTTCCTGTATGCCTTTTGTCAAGCGTCCAAAGAACAAGCTCTATGATTACCCTGTATTTATCCACCAGATAAGTTACATTTAATGCAAATACCATGAAGCTTTGTGGCTGCAAAACGCTGAAAGGCAGTGCAGATTAAAAAGATACCAGCAAAGTATTAGTACATACA
The DNA here is from genome assembly GCA_013339685.2 of Hyalomma asiaticum. Classification (NCBI taxonomy): domain Eukaryota; kingdom Metazoa; phylum Arthropoda; class Arachnida; order Ixodida; family Ixodidae; genus Hyalomma; species Hyalomma asiaticum. The sequence goes on along the minus strand of JABSTT010003835.1, from coordinate 5,703 downwards.
TACAAGTGCACACAGATATGTATTTTTCATGGAAATGATCTTGTAACACAATGTCATGCGGGCGTAGTGAAAACTGTGTAATGGAAATCATAGTACCGCTCTTTACATGCTTAACAATGTTCACACAACGCTGATATTTTAGACGCACTATGGCCCTTTCTCTAGTTATGCCAAGGAGCTCTCCACTGAACAAATTGACAGATTCTGCAGATAGAAGAAAGTTGCTCACAGGAAAGAACATTGTGTGAGCTATAGCTCGCTCTGGCATGTTAGTGTGTACGGGAAAAATGGCTGAATAATAATGATTAGGTGGAGGTTCTTATATACAAGCCATGCTCCTAGAAGTGCGTATTGCAGAAAGGGTATACAGCGGCATCTAATCGAGGTGGCACTTTCAATGCCATCCACAGAATCTAAGAATATTACGTATCTTTCTAGGTGGAGGACCTGCTGCGTCAAGCATGACACCAATGTCAGCATTGGTTGGGGCTGTTGCACGCATGTCCACGAGCATCACAAATGAGGACGATTCAGATGGAGCTCGCTACCTCGCCCCAGTGGACAGTGAGCCTACTGTTCGTCTTCTGCAGCCGATGGTAACAGGAAAAGAGGAGCCCCTCTACGACTATTATGGGATAGTACCATTTCACGAAACACACTGGAAACTGTTTTTGTGATGTGAAACTTCAAGGCAATGTGCTGTGTAATGTGCAACCCACTTCACATTATCATGTTGGTGAGGCTTCGATGCTATATGCATGTCTAGGACCAGCATCTTTGTTGTACAGTGTGTAAGTTGCATATCAATCTTTAGGAGGCATTAAGCCGTTTCACACTCTCAGTTGATTGTGTTGAAAGTCATTTGCGAAGTGTGCTGCATGATAGTGAACTGATTATCATTCCAGAAGAGCACAGGAGCCCTAGCCACGTGCAGAATGATCAGCTCCTGGTGGATCATGGTGCCACAGCTGATGCAAATGTACCTAACATGAACTTCGCTGCCGCTGCACCAGAGACTCTCGAAGATGAAACAGCGAACAAAGAAAATGCCCCCGAAGTGCCCAAGAGAGAATAAGCCCTAGACCACCAATGGGCAGGATGGCACTTTCAGAAAGAACTTTATCCGCCGAAAATGAATTGGGACACCCCGTGTATATTGTTACAAGATGTAACTAATATATACTAAAATATGTGCGCATGTATGTATTGCTTTTGATCTTTTTGTGTGTGTGTGCATAGGATAATATATATTTGCATATGTGTTGCCTTCCAATGAAATGTGTCCTTGTTCTAGATCTCCTGCTGCGCACTGTCCGGCTTGTCCTGGAGGTGTGCCACGAGCAGCGGCAGGGCTTCAGTATGCTCAGGGCAGAACTGGAAAGCCGCTTGGCCCCAAGGGACCAGCAAGCACACGCAGCCCCTGCGCCATTGCCCGACCTACCCACACTGCCTGCCACGTCACTTGAGGAACTTGAGGCTGCTGAAGCAGCCCTTGAGAATGAAGACGTGGCCAGTGCTTTAGTAAAAACAACTTTCTTCTGCTTTTACACTGCCAGTGTCTTGCAGCAGTACAGTTTCTTTCTCAACTTTAAATTTGCTTTAATGCCGTCCAAGGGTGATAAATTATAGCGATGCTGGATAATTTTTCTTCGTGGCCTGCTCCATAACTCCTCTAAGTACTATTCAAGCACATGTTATGCACAAGACCAGCCAAACATGAGTGGTGCATGCTAAGACTCAAAGAATAAAGGATCGCTACAAAATACGAGCCTTGCAATGCTTCGAGCATGTCAATGCATTGCACTGTGTATGTGTCGTTACAGAATGAGGCTGTTGTCAAGCTTAGAAAAATTTGGTTCTGCATGTAGCTTTTATTTGCCTCTGCAATAAAACCTTCCTGTGCAGAGCACTAGAGTGGCTCAATGGGTGCAAGTCTATCACATGACAAAAGAAACCTGTGTGTGTGCTATTGTGTTTTACTGGTTAACTCAGTGTCTTAAGCCCACCTTTTTAGGATTGCTGGCCTATGGGCTAGAACTCATTCTTTCTCTAGATCAGTTTACTGACACAATTACAGGCGTTGAATCACTTTAGCACTGATAATTGTAATACCTAAACGTGCTTGTTGGGGCACTGTGCTTGCATCCTCAAGAATTTTAATAGCTCAAAATGTGGAGTTGCAGAGGCCTGAGGATGACACGTTACGCTGTTGCCTGCTGCAAAATGCCACTTAGAAATATTTTAGGGACATTTCATAGTGCATTATAGTTCATTACAGTGCCATTGGCTCGTTTACTACTACTCAGTGTTTACTTTTCTCATTCCAGCGTGACCAACTGGCCCGCCTTGGAGGCAAGGGCCTCAGGGAGGTGGCTGTCAACGTGCTGACAGCCATCATGGGCACTGGAGTGCAGCGGCTCTTCAGCATGCACGGGAAGAAGGGGAAGAGGGCGTTTGCGCCTCTGCGGTTGTGCAGAGTGGAAACTGGTAACTGGTTCAGTGTTGTTGTCTAATGCTAACTGCATTCTTTGTAGTTGTTGCTTTTACTAATTCTGGTTTTTCGCATGTGAATGGTGTTTAACTTGGCTGTCTTTTTATTTGGACCGAAAAACAACATAGCGTACCCATCATCTCTTGCAATAGTGCTCTTTTGTGCATGTGGGCTCAATGTAAAAGTCATATAGAACCCACATGTGATTTTTAATGAAAGTTTAACATGGGGAAGATAACATTAGTCACGTGTATTCTGAAATTTGTAATTCAGATTGCATAACCTATGTGATATTTCTTGTCTTATGGTTTAATAAAGAGCTTTATTGTGCTCTTGTGCAATCTTAACTACACTGTTGATTGGTCTATCGAAGCATGACACAAGCCAAATTGAAATCGCTATTTGTTTTATGCAAAAACAGCCATTTGGGCCATTGGTAATATGTATCATGAGAGCACGGGACAGTGGTAGAAACAGACCATGCTAAATATACATAACCTAAAGGTCCTATGATTGGCTCTTCAGACACATACTATTGTTCACAAATGCTGCATTACTAGATCACAGGACTCCTGAAGCTGTGGAAGAAATAACAACACTGGAAAATTACTCCAGAAGAGTTACGTAGCAGCAAATGACTACATAGACATTTTTATTTTAAAAGGATATTCAGAACATCCCTAAACTTCAGTGTATACTGCTTTTATTTATGTGTAATATGCATGTACAAAATGATGGAATGATGCAGTTTTGTACATTCCATTAAAATGTTTTACCATTTATGAGCATTCAATATGTTGTTCGTGCACATTTACTTTATGGCTGCTTTTTCTGCATGTTTTCTTTTTTTGACTATTTTGACTATTTTTTGACTTTTTTTGAATATATGACTGAAGAGATTGAAGGCACTACTGCATTTTGTCCTCTACTTCGATTGTAAGTGCAGTTTGTACAGTTGAGTAAAAGCTATTCAATTCAGTGCAGATGTCATCTCCAAGAAAGCAGGGGTAGATGTTGCAGAGGTAAAAACTTTCATACAGAGGTGGTTGCCAGGCTCAGGTGACTGGGGTGGTGGCCGAAAGGTTCGGTTCAAACAATCCTTTCTCCACCGCCAGGCTCACCAGAGTTAGGCAACCACGTCTGCTGCTGCCCCTGCCACCGCCCCAGCCCCTGCTGAGGCCTGAGGCAGTTGCTGCCCCTCCCCTTCATCCCTCTGCTCCCGCCCCTGCTGCTGTGCTCCTGAGCCACCCTTCAGGGCTCCTGGGCCACCCTCCAGGGCTCCAGCTGCTGTACATATTCACTGTAAATACTGTTATTGTATGTATTATGTAAATGTTGTATATATAATGTATTTTATGTAACCCATAATAAAATGTCAACTTAATAACAAGCGTGTTGTCCAGTCATTACACCTGAAACACATGCATAGCTTGTGGGGATGGCCCTGCAAAAGTGTGAAAGTGCAGCAGTGCTGGCTCACGGTATAAGTACGGTACGTAATACCATACCATACTGTGGTGCACCTCGGTACCCAGGCAGCACGCAACGTAGGGCCGATATTGGTTTTATGGCGGCAAAGTTCGGCCCATCCACGACAGCGAGCCAGTATCGGCCACGCCGCCGTCAATGACTGGCAACGTCGGGCTACTATAGCCGCTGCCCCGCCGATATCGGCAGGCCGTCGACTGTAATCGGCAACATGGGGCCGCTTATGCCGCGTTACTGCCGACATCGGCTGAGGCGATGGCTTTCAACGGCAACTATGGCGCCAATTTTGCCTTCTACAGACAATATGGGCTGGCCGATGCCATTTATCGGCAACACTGTGCCAAGTATGCCACCTTAGAGCCCCCGTCGGCTAGCCGATAACTTTCTCCGGCAAATGTGGCGCCGATTTTGCCGCTCATCAGAATCGCCTGAGGAATGGCGAATTTGGCGCGATATTTGCCTAGAAAGATTATTTCACAGGAAACACTGAGTCATTTCTGCTGTCCTGGAGGCAACGTCGACTACGCCGCAGCCTTTCATGGTTGATATCGGCCGGGCCTCTTTGGAAGTCTGCTGTATATAGCAATAGAGATCCGATCGAGACAAGCATGACCGAAATTCACTTGAGAGATTCGACGTAAGAATCAGATGTTGAGCTTATTCATGTATACGCGTTTCAGTGCCGGAACATGGCGCACGTGCGTTTTGAGCAGCATATATGACATTATGTCCGCGCGCATTGTTTTTAATAAGCAGGGCACACAAAAAAACATGCATATAAACTATTCATATATACATCTACAGGCTGTTTTGCGGGAACTTTGCGAAACAGGCCGGCGCAACAGTTAACATTAGCCAGAAGGATCGACAAGCATGGTGGAAAATTATCTGACAGCGCATGTCAGAAAATTTAAATTCATAGAAATTGTTCGTGCTTACATCGATGGGCACAACCACCACTCATATGTTCAAAGATAAACAGTCGGAAGCGGCGCTCTATACGACTGACATTTAGCAACCTATGGAAGGAAAGGACATACGGAGGTAACAGCACAACAGCGAGTGGACAAAAAAGGTCTAGCGCAGACATATATGGTGCGCTGAAGCGGAAATAAACTCTCGCAACCGGCGTTATCTTACTGACATTTAGCAGCCTATGCAAAAGAAGGGTATACGGAGCTAACAGCGTGACAGCGAGCGGACAAAACAGATCTAGTGCTAACTTTATATTCAGAGGATGTTAGCTGTTTTTATACACCATGAAATACATAGATCCCTTTTGCATTGCAAATTCAAATGAAGTGCTCTTGTCAAGACCACGACATTTGCGAAAAAGACAACGAAAAATACAAAGCAGTCATATGGCAAGCATTTTTCATCTCAAAGGTGGCAAACAAATGCACACACGTATAATTGATGTATAGAGAGCTTTTCTGGTGAGTTCTACTAAAGTGTACGTGACCACAAAGTGTTCTTGCGCAGGCGATGTGCGTATTTTATGGTATATAAAAACAGCAAGCATGCACTGAAAAAAAAAAATCAGTTGAAAATCAAAGCTCTCTTCTGTTCTCTGTAGTATATGATGTTTATTGGCGCAAGGGCCATGTGGTGGCCAAAGAGCGCCAGGACATGATAACAGATGTGAGCAATGGTTATGTTAAGTGGCTGTATAGGGGCCTAAAATTCCACGCGGTAAAGGGGGGTAAAATATATAAGTATTAAAA
>JABSTT010003834.1:0-26580 GCA_013339685.2 Hyalomma asiaticum | reverse complement strand
TTCGAACGCGCCACATGGCCGACTTAAGCCATTTTCTCCTCCGAGCGCTCAATTTTGAGGAAGTTGGTATAGCCCTTCTTGGGCCTTTCCCGCGATCGTCAAACGGCAATCGCTGGGTTCCAGTTTGCCTGGACCACTTCCCCGCTACTGTTAGACGGCTCCGTTGCCATCTACCACGGCAACAGAAGTCGCTGTCTTCTTGTTGCCTCACATTATTCTCCGACATGGACCTCTTCGCATCATAATCAGCGACCGTGGGGTTAAATTTACCGTGGATCGAGATTCCACCGTTCCAGGCCCTACCATACACAAACTAATGGTCAGGTCGAGCGCACAAACAGAACGCTTGCCAGCATGCTGTCCATTTACGTTGACCCGGTACATAAGAATTGCGATAGTATCTCGCCCTTCGTTACGCACGCTTTGAACACTGCAAGACACAAGACTACTGGTTACTCACCACCGTTCCTTTTTATGCTCGTTCGCCGCGCTATGCACTCGACGCTAAAGTTGTTTGGTTCTTGAACATTTAGGTATTTCATTGGCTTTTTTGCCTTATAGAAACTAATGAAAACACCTAGAGAAATGTTAATCCATGTTCCGAATTTGTTCATTATTCAGTGTTGAATTTCAAGCGAAGTGCGGTATTTCTTTGTGTTTCTTCCCTTTGTTTTACGTGAAGGACTCACCACAATGGCTGATGATGCATTTCCACATACGGTTTCTCATATGTACTCTTGTAAACAAATCCCTCTCTAGCCAACGGTTATGGGATCGAAGGCAGTCTAAACTGCGCTCTTGGGTAGCTTCGGTTTCTTGCTTGAAATAAGGCGTACCTCACCGATCGTGAGAAATTAGCACAGCTGCCCGTTTGCAAATATTTCAGTGTGTAGGGATTTAATGTACAATAATTACCTTGCATTCTTGAAATAGTCTTGAGCGCCTAGTTTCTCTGGTATTTAATGTTCATTAGTGCAATTTTCTTATTCTATTTCAATTTTCTCATCTGTGTGCCAACTTCGAGAAAGCAACTATACAAAAGGTCCGCTGGTATTTGATTTTTTAATTTTTTAAGATTGTAGGACATATTTTCGAGAACACCCTCTCCATTCACAAATGCAAGATTCAAAAGCACGGAAGTCTGCTACGTACCTTTCAAATGCGAACGAGACTTTGCTGGAAAAAGATGGTGAAGTGGTCACATTGCTGCCATGGTACGTGCATTAGAAAAGTCAGCCGTATCATATACACAGACGATGTACACAGACGACATGTATCATGTATCATGTACACATATATCATGTACACAGATGATCACACAGACATGTATCATGTACACAGACGACAGGCGACTATGTAAACTGCCAACTGCCAGTGTACCCATGTTGTTTATATTGCTCACAAAGCTAGATTTTCACCCGCTGAGACTTGTTTTCTGTGCTTGTTTAGAACAGGAGGGCTGAGCGTGTATTTCAATGTATCACCACAGGCAAAAGTACATGATGTATGCAGAATTGAATAAGCAGCCATCAGTTGGGCAAACTCTATGGCAGGAAAGCTAGCTTTAAAATTAGGAAAATGGTCTCTTATAACTCCATTCACTGTATTGACATGTCACCGGCTTGACACATCATCCGTTGACAGTCGACATGTATTATTGGCATAGGTAGAATGCTTGCGTGATAATCATACGCCAGTTCATCAGCTGCCACAAAGATATTTGTTAAAATGTCTCTGAAGGCAGTACAAATTCCCAAGCCGATCTCCTTCGGTTGCGAATCTGAGACAGCATTGTTACGTTCGTATAGACATGATTCCGTCAAGTTAATGTTAACATCAGCTACAACATACTATAATGTGACACGTTTCTTGGTAAACGCAGGAACATTGCCCATATATATATATATATATATATATATATATATATATATATATATATATATACATATATATATATATATATATATATATATATATATATATATATAAAAGGCTTCATATGCTGTCTCATATGGTATATTATGCAGGGTGTTTTTTTTAGTTGCAACACATTTTGAAAATTCGAAAAACATGAATCGCGGGAATGTCTTGTGTACCATTCGTGTATAAGGATTGGCGGCCTCTAGATACAGAACCATTTCCGCACTTGTATGCATAATTAGAGAAATTACGCTAATTAACTGTTTAATTATCAGTAATTGGCGCCTACAGCAAATTAGCACTTTGGAGCCCGTCCTCGACACTACCTATCCCAACGATCAAATTTTGAATAGCGGAGTGCATGTCGGAGCTACGTGAACAATTAGTTCCCTGTGGCAGGCTCCTTGAAACCGAAACTCTCCGCAAAGAGAGCGTCTGTGACGTCGATTTCACCGCCTCCCTGGATTTCGTCACTCGCCCGTGGCGCCCAACGCCGCGGATAACGAGGAGATAACGCAAGCTGTTTGCGCGGCCGAAGCGGCCGGAGCGGCGGTGACCACGGGCGAGTGGCGAGTGACGAAGGCCGTGGGGGCGGCGACATGACGTCACAGACGCTCTTTTTCCATCCAGTTTCGGTTTCAAGGAACCTGCCACGGGGAACTAATTGTTCGCGTAGCTCCGACATGCACTCCGCTATTCAAAATTTGATCGTTGGGATAGTTGGTGTCGAGGACGGGCTCCAAAGTACTCATTTGCTGTAGCCAGCAATTACTGATAATTTAAAAGTTATATAGCGTAATTTGGCTAATTATGCATACAAGTGCGGAAATTGTTCTGTATCTAGAGGACGCCAACCGTATACTCGAATGGTACACAAGACATTCCCGCGATTTATGTTTTCTAATTTTAAAAATGTGTTGCAACTAAAAAAAACGTCCTGTATAAAGTTCTATGTAGCCGCGGGCTATTCTACAATAGGCAAGCAATTCGCTATATTAACCACAGATCAATGGAACTTAAAAAGTCGATAATCAGTGAGTCGAGCGCTCATCGTTTCTTCTACTGTCGATATTTTAGCTGCACGCAGCTATGGAACGGAAAATGGTAGATGTAACATTAGGGAACAAGAAGAGAGAAGAGTGGGTTAGAGAACAAACGCGTATTAAGGACATATTAATAGACATTAAGACGAAGAAATGGACGTAGGCGGGCCATGTAATGCGAAGACAAGACAACCGTCGGTTGCTAAGGGTAACAGAGTGGATCCCTAGAGAAGGCAAGTGTGGCAGGGGGTTGCAGAGAGTTAGGTGGGCAGATGAGATCAAGAAGTTTGCAGGAATAAATTGGGCGCAGTTAGCACGGGGCAGGGATAATTGGAGATCTATGGGAGAGGCCTTTGCCCTGCAGTGGGTGTAGACAGGCTGATGATGATGATATCCACTGTAAATAAAGATGGGAAGGTGCCGTTTGCGACTCAAGCAGGTCTGAGTTTGAGACACAGCTTAGTGTCTTACGGGCTAGCGTCAAAAATTCACTTAAGAGAATATAAACGGTAAGCGAAGTTTTTTGTGTCGCCAAAATACCTCATTTTCTACCAAGATAAAAAATGACATGTACTTACTGCATGTTTCCGTACAGGTTGAATCTGCAGCTTCAGCTAAAAAGAAATGAAGTGCAAATTTACTCGGTTAACAGGCCTTTCTCCAAACCAGAAACGCAGTTCAACATTCACGAACTTCATCCCTGCTGTTAAAATTCCATACCATACTCATATTTAGGTTGGTGCATTCAATGTTATAAAAACTCGGAGTACGTACACGAGAGATACGACGCCATATTTGCGGGAGTAAAAGGATTAGCCGAACGTTACATAACCCCAGAAGGTAAAAATTCTCGTTCCAGAACTGCGTGCCGACTACCACTTCATAAATTTGCCGCGTAAAACTTAGTTTGTTGCCGTCCTTACTCACCTGCTCCACCCCTGGGACCGCCCTTCCCGCTTAATAAGTGCCTGCAAGCTACCACGCCGTGAAAGAGTGCCAAATTGACAGTCGCGGAAGCTTGGCTTGACAGGAACAGTTTTGAGCACACCTACGAGCATGGTATGTTTCAGGCGCACACAACAATAAAAAATTGTTAAGCTTGCCCACAACGCTCTTCCTGGTAAGCCTCTTTCGTTCACGTTTAAATGGGAATACCAGCGTATTTTTTTCAACATAGCCTGATGTCGCTGCTTTCCAATGGAACTAATAGTCCTGCACTGGGCAGACTGGTTCAGATTGCTCATAAACTCACCAATAATTTTAAATAATCAAATCAACTATGTGTTCAAACCGAAAAGGAACAAGTAGACGCTTCAAGCAGGCTACGCGATGAGGTCACAGCCACCCCTCCATCAGAAATCTGCAGCTGGTGCGAGAAAAATGAAAGTGGCCATGTAATCCGACGATATATTGAGTTATGTCCGTTTTTCTGAACTGGACAGCCAATATTTGAGCACTGAAGTATCACTTTTTTGCCCTTGATTGCTCGCCTGCTCGGCTAGGCAGCGTTGACGGTAATGACGTCAAAAGCACAGCATGGCCTGCGTGAGAATCTGGTAAATATCTCAAAATTTATTTTCAGAAAAGCTAAATGACTTGCAACTGCTTGGCTTGGTATATATTCATAGAGTACCGAGGAGGACATAGATCGAAAATTTCTTTCAGATCATCGGACACTCAAAAATTGCCGGAGTTGCGCTTTAAGGGGCGCTTCGGCACCAGAGCTTCTCGTAGTGCGCGAAATACGACAGTGCAATGAATAGTAGCACTCACCGACAGGCTACTGTCGACAGCTACAGCACACCGTGGCGCAGAATATATCTGCACAAGATTAACAAGGCGGCGTCCCTAGCTAAAGGAGCTGACAGAGTGGCGGCTTCGGCATATCTTGTTAGGTGGTCAACAGCCAAAGCAAATGAACTATTGCCGGCAGTGGGGGAGAGAAAGGGCCCGTAGCGGCCGATACCGACTCTCTCAAACGGATGACATCGCAAAGGTTATAGTGGGCCTGGCGTGTGACAGGTTGGTTTCCGCCGCTGTCACTCAGCACAAGAGCGAATGTACTTGCGAGTGTATGTTTACACTCCGCGCCTGTAGAACTGCTAATGGAGTCTGTCGTAAGTTTTCCAAGAGTAAGCGTGCGCGTTCTACGGATCTAGGTGGAAGTGTGCGCACAGATCGGAGCTCAAGTGCCGATGAATGACAGGTAGTCATTTTTGACCATCTAGCTTGCAACGGCAGTGGTACAGTCTGCCGTCTCCGACGGAATAACGAAGGCTCTTTATCGACCAAGTCGTACAGATACATGCACGGAGGGTGCCGCCGTAATCGCACAGAGAATGCCAAAGGGTGAGGCTATCTAAGAGTTTTTGGACTGTTCCGAGGGCAAATCGGTGGCATTCATTCTAGCAAACGTAGCTTCGATAAGGGAAAGAGGCGCATCGTCAGAAGGCATGGGCGAGCGCAAAAGTGCGCCTGCGTCGGCATACTTGCGCCCTGAGCGGTGAATGGCGCGAATATCAAATTTTTGCAAACCAAGCGCTCAGCGTCCAAGTCGGTACGAAGGATCAGTCAACGAAGACAGTTAACAAAGCGAATGATGCCCTGTCACAACAACAAATGATAGTCGTATATTTGAGCGCCAAACTTTCCGTAGCCGTCACCAACTATTACACTGCACTTTGGTGAGGCCACGACTCACGAGTGCACCTAGGTACTCAGAGAAGCCAGCCATGTGCCAAGTCCTATTCCACTGGCATCCGTGTGCGCTTCGGTTCGTACAACAGGGTCGCAGTGACGTAGGATGTGTGTTGAAATCCGTAAACGGCGTAATGCTACGATAGGCTTAGCGAAAGCCAGCTACCAGGCAGAGACATCTCTGTCACCGGTGAGCAGCTTCGTCATTGTTGCGGTCACACAAACGAAGTTCTTTACAAAGCGGCGAGTGTACAAGCACATACCGACGAAGCCTCGATGTCGTTTCAGAGTGTAAGCTTCGAGAAGCCAGCAAGAGTGCGATGCTTGTCCCGATCGGAGGGACAGACGCTGTCCTTTGAGAAAACATGACCAAGTATAGTAAGCCTGCGAGCTCCGAATCGGTCGGCACTTCTTCATTTTAAGCTGGAGGCCGCCCTTCGTGAGGCGGTTCAAGCCTTTGTAGAGGCGACAGCGGTGGCTGTGAAAATCAAGGGGAAAGCGACGATATCATCGAAGTAGTGCAGGGATGTCCTCCATTTTAAGCCACGCTACGCGATTTTCATCATCATTTGGAATATCGCAGGCTCATTACAAGTGCCTCACGGCATAACTTTCAATTCGTATAGACCATCGCCTTTTTCAAAAGCAGATTTCTGGTGTTCAGATGGAGCTGCCAATAGCCGGACTTGGTCGAGTAATATTCGGCGTCTTCGGTTCCTTCCAAGCAGTCTAGGGAATCATCGAACCATGAAAAATGGTGGGCATCTTTGCGCCTCGTTTTAGTGAAACGCCGTTAGTCAACGTGTAAGTGAATGCAACCATCTTATTTCTTGACAACAACAAGTGACAACGAGAGCTACAGGGTGGCTGAATGACGCCACGTTGAAGTATGTCGTCTATTTATTCGGTGATTAGACGACGCTCGCCCTGCTACGGTGGTGTAGTGGCTATGGTGCTCGGTGTAATGAAAATACGAATTATAACCGGACCCGACCGCCTAGCTGATTCGAAGGTAATGGTCGAACTCGGCTGCTGATCTGAGGGTCGTGGGACCGAATCCCAGCCGCGACGGCGAAATGTTGAGGCCCGTGTGCTGTGCGACGTCAGTGCGGCGTTTCTCATAACCATAGCTGGTTTTGGGACGTAAAACCAACAAATCAATCAACAGGAGAAGCTCGCAGGAGGTACATGGTAGGGGCACAGTTGCAGAGGCGCTTTTGAGCCGGTGTCAATGTGATGAACCTTAGCGCGCGTTCGTCCCAGTGACGTGCGCTGACAGTCAAATGAGCCGCTAACCTTGTTTAGAAGTGCAAGCAGTTCCTCGCGATGCATCTCTTCAAGTTCGCCGTCGATTGAATGGCCAAACTACCTTAAGGTTAACGAGCAGGCGTTCGAGTGGAAGGTGTCAGCGTATTAGGTTATCGGTTGTCCGCTTCATCAAGTGCGAAGACGGAAGCGACGCCTAATGCCTGAAATGTGTCAGTACACTTTCCACGAAGTAAGGTTGAAGGAGCTGTTAGCGTATTTGTGACCAAAAAGGATGTAGCGCCGTCGGAAATGTTCAGACAGCAAAGGCAAATGTGAGTTTCCTGCGCCCTAAAACGGTGTCGCAAGGTGTAAATAGGCGCAGACGGACTGGCACATGCAACGGGGACAAGGGCTTCACTAGTGGGCTGCATGTAAGCATCGTCAGCGACAAACAGCCTTTCCAGTGTAACTGCAGGCGACGCGGCACACGGTGCAGTGAACATTACCTCGGCACGAACAGTCAGTAACATCATAATGACAAGATAGAAAATACTAGCCAAGAATTACATCATCAGAACAAGGAACTCAATATATACACAACATTCTGAACTTCGACGCCTGCAGTGCAGGCAGCTGACGGCTGCATGTGATGTGCGCTGGCAGCACGTAATCTCTGCGACATCGTAGTAACCCCACTGTGCAGGCAGCTGACGGCTGATTCTGATGTGGGCTGGCAGTACTGCACCCCCGCGACGTCACTGCAAGCTTTCTAAGCAAACGGTAGCTCCATACCTATCACTGAAACAAGAGCACCTTTTGTCCGCCAGAGCAAGGGCATGAAAGCCATCCTCAAAATATTCGATTAGGCTGGCTCTCGGAATTCGCGGACATGAATTTTTGACATGAAAGCGTTTATGTTTCAATTCCCCGAGAAATAACGGACGTATACTGCCGTCACGGAAGTGAATGTCTGAAACAATGAACACAAATTTCACAATGAAAAAGTACAACACGCCAGGATTCGAGCCCACAACCACGTGGCATACAACGACAGGAGCTGGAAGCTCCATCGAGCATACCAACTACACGTTTAGGACACAGGGAAACTAGCGGGCGTTAGATGTCCACTACACCGCTTTACAATTTGCATCTAACTGATGTCCGATTAAAGCGAAGGTGTTTAGCAAGGAAAATTACTTTTCAATAAACATCGACTCCCTTTCACTGCGCTCTTAGTTCGCAGCGTTGGTACCGCCATCTACGATCTGTGGGGCGAAGCTATGGATTCTAGTGCTTATGTGCGCCGTCAAATGGCGCTTCGGTAGTCTCAGCGCCCGTATCGGAGCTGGTCATACTCGTGAAGTGCTATCCCATTCGACTGCAATACACAGGCGGAGCGTGTCCTTACTTGCTTAATGCAGTTGGCACTGCTTACATGGTAAATGTAACGGAAGCTGAAATGGTGTTTACATTATTGGACTCACTTCTATCGCTTTAAAAATTTTACTCCTAATAAGAACGCAGCACTAGCCCGTTGCGCTTAACGCAGTTTTCATTCGTGGCGGCACGCAGTACTGAACCACGGATTAGCCTAGTGTTAGATCTAATAAACACTGCGCAAAGCAGCTACTTACGTCCCCCTCCCCCAGTCAGAACTTTGTGTGTATGTGTGTGTGCGTGTATTCGCTACTTATTGCCCGTGTTCTTCACTCACTCTAAGCACTTACGCTCAATCTCCTTAGGCGCAACAATGTGCCTTTTCTAAGTCCACACGTGCCTTGCACATATTTTGAGAATCTTAACCTTAAACTTGATTCCTGTAACTCTTACTTCCGTAAAATTCTTTTATGTAAATTCGGAACTAAGGCGACGTTAATGTCAATCAACAGTATTTGAATCATTACGACCGGCAGCATGTAATTGTCCATTGCGAAAGATCCGGAAGGGAGTAGCTTGGGTTGTCGTCGCTGAAACACCATGATCACCCTGGTGCAGGTGTCTTAAGGGTACGTTTTGGCTCCTGTCCCCGACAAATATGACAGCTCATCGAAAAATATCTATGTTGTACTTAAATTTCGAAAAATGTATGTACGGGGCCACAAACTTCGCAGCTCCTTACATAAATTCATTTCAAGCAAGGAAGCATGCTACACCACGAAAAGGTTTCAGGTACTCACCCTTTTTATAAACCCACCGCTTGGCTTTGACAACAGCACATGTGTTATTTCCGTTTTTATATTCTATACGCTCTTCCTCTAATACCCCTGCGATTTCAAGGTAAGTGAAATAGGCGTTTAGGCTAGGAGCATATGGCATTCAAATACATCGTCTGCTTTTGGTCAAACAACCGCAGAGTTTCCGTAAAATTCCTTGTGATATATGATAGCGCCAGTTGAGGTATTAAACACAAGTAGAGCGAAAAGAGGTCACCGCTCGTCTTGGTGTTTCTCTCAAGCGGATGTCTTACTTTGCTTTCTCGTGGCCGCTACATTGTGAGAATTCACGAAGAACTTGCCATTACAAACAATAAAGCCGAAACTCTCAGAAAGCATATTGTAAAGCTTCAAGTAAAGCGAACGGCATTGCGTCGCCAGAACCAATTAACTTGGGCATGTTGAAAAATAGGCTATCCAAATGGCCATAACCAGATTGCAACGTGTCCTATGCTCACGATCTTCAATTGCTATTTGCTTACAACATAACATATAGATTTAATAACACCTTGTCCCACCTCTGGCCGGTGGCTTGCCATGAATATTACTAGAATAGCTAAAGGAAATGCCTCCCTTTCTATTGCCAATACGCGTTCATTTTGTTTCGATATAATGCATTAATTTTGCAGTTAGAGGCTGTTGATGCCTCGTGCGCTTTCAGTCAGTTCAAAAAGATAACTACGTATGCAGTTAACATACTTAGGGCAACACAAACAAAAAAATTACAGCATATCCACGGAGTGAATGATGATGAGTGGGCGAAGCTCCGGAGGTTCATCGTAGATCGTGCCGAGTTCCGGATTAATTTAGTTAACGCGCACGCTACGAATCCTCATGGTTCAACTATGCACAAGTGAAATCTCCCACCGGCACTTCATTGCAAGTCAAGATCCAGTGCCTATATATATATATATATATATATATATATATATATATATATATATATGGGTTGCCGGTGAACGCTTCTCCAACGCGAGCAGTCGGTATTTCTCAATCAAGAAACTCGCTAGGTGACGCTGCCTGCGCCAACGTTGTCTCTCGCGGGTGAGGGCGCGTTCTCCTTCTTTGAGAGCTGCTACAGCGTTCCTCTAAGAGCGTTTGATTGTGGTTGTGGTTCGGTTAGGAAAGGACGCTAATTTCTGCAGCCCATGTAGGGAGCACGGCTAAGCGTCCGTGGGGGTGGGCGAAAGGGAGTGAAAGAGATAGAGAGGAGAGAAAGGCCGTAGTGGAGGGCTCCGGAAATTTAGACCACCTGGGGTTCTTTAACGTGCACTGGCAACGCACAGTACACGGGCCTCTGGCATTTTCGCCTCCATCGAAAATGCGACCGCCGCGGCCGGGATCGAACCCGCGTATTTTGGGTGGCAGCCGAGTACCGTAACCACTACACCACCGCGGCGGGCAAGCGTTTCCATAGCCAACGCGTGCCTTTCGCTCTCTCTCTCTCTCTCACACACAAGACAGCAGAGGCACGCGTCGGGAGAGAGAGAGGCACGCGCCGGGAAGCACGCGCCGAGGGCGAGCGCGTGCCTCCCGGCACGCGGGTGGTTAATACATACATACATACAGGCTACGACCGACCCACGCCTTAAGGAGCTTCGCCCCTAATATGCTTTATCAATCGACAAAAAATTACAGCATATCCACGGAGCGAATGATGATGAGTGGGCGAAGCTCGGGATGTGCATCGTAGATCGTGCCGAGTTCCGGTTTAATTTAGTTAACGCGCCTGCTACGAATCCTCACGGTTCAACTATGCACAATGCACAAGTGAAATCTCCCACCGGCACTTCATTGCAAGTCAAGATCCAGTATATATATATATATATATATATATATATATATATATATATATATATATATATATATATATGGGTTTTGCCGGTGAACGCTTCTCCAACGCGAGCAGTCGGTATTTCTCAATCAAGAAACTCGCTAGGAGACGCTGCCTGCGCCAACGTTGTCTCTCGCGTTTGCCGGGGCAGTGTCGAGTTTGCCGGGGAGCGCGTGGCTCCCGGCGCTCGCGGCGAGGGCGAGCGCCAGGTGCCACGCGCTCGCCCTCGGCGCGTGCGTGCGCTCCAGCAGGCACGCGCCGGTGGCTACCTACTACTAACTACTACTACTACTACTACTACATACATCGGGGACGCACGAAATGGCTGCTAATGGGGAATGAGAGACAGAAGAATTCGGCTTTTAGTTAACGCGCACGCTGCGAATTTTTTATTGTTCAACAACGCACAGGAGAAATCTCCCACCGGCACCACCTTGGAGGTCAAAGCGTAAGACTGGTTACGCACTACTACGACTACGACGAGGGACGAACGGGTGCCGCTTTAAGGAGCTTCGCCCCTAAAAGACAATGACGCCTCCTTCATCTCAACGCTTAGCCTGTTGCTTCATCTCAACGCTTAGCCGCGCTACTTCAACCTCGTCACCGCGGGCACCTCAGTGCGGCAGCATAGTTGTTGCAATATGCTTTCCTGAAAGTTTACGGGTCACATGACACCGCTTTGTGTAGAATTTTCGGAATGTAAATGGACCCTGAAACGGTATATTCGTGATTCTGTACTAATTCATTACGCCAACAGGTTAAAGAGGTCCTGAAACGCGAATTACACGCGTTTCTTTCATTTCATGTTTGCTTGATGTGGACTCCACGATGACTGTAGCAGCAGTGAGAGTGGCGAAATCAGCGTGTATTCTATTTCAATCTGCACTTCAATTTGGCTCGTGCCGATGGCCACATAGTACATCAACAGTTTCTGTGAGCAGATGTGACATTGTTATGCTGGTTGCGCAGCTGGTTCTTATTGGGCGGGAACAGTCGGGAATAAAAATAACTGCCGCACGTGCTTACAATGCACTGACTATAATTAATTTTAGACGAAAACACACTTTACGCTTGCTAAAGCTAGAAAACTACATAGATTTGCGCAGTACAGTTTCATCTTGGGTGCAACTGACACAAGGAGCACTGTGCGGCCCGCCTCCTTGTTATACCATACCGCGGTGCTGGAGTCCTTACCCTCCTCATTTCCAGCCTGCTAATCGCACCTCCTTAATATACCACACTACACATAGGTGTGCTATGGTTTACCCTCTTCCGTCCTCATTTCCCTCTTTCTCACCCTCACATCCCTCCTCCCGCCCTTAATTTCTTTTTCCTGCCCTTTGCTTGACTATGCTATACAATGCCACACTATGTTCGACTCTCTGCCCTCTTTATTTCTCTCCTGCTTGCTGTACCACAGTATACATCGATGTTGTTTGCTATTCACCTCGTATAGAAGCTTTTTTTTCTACGTTGCGTCAGCCGCAAGCGTCACTCATTGGTAGAAAACCAGCTTGCCACGCAAACAGCCTGAATCCCTTTCCGGCTCCAACCCAGCTAGCGTTCTCACGATGTTAGCGTAAAGGACCCGAAGGAATTGTAAAGTACGCTGCAGCTAAAGCGTCCTGATCTAGTTGGGCGAAATGTTAACTATGTACGACGAATTGGAATTGTTTCAGTATAACTGCATAGGTGATTGAGGTTATGTTTTAGTACAGCTGTGGCATATAGCCGATATGCCGTGTTTTCTGGTCACGACAACATTCTACCTCGAGTTAGAGCAGCTTCGCTCTTAAAGCTCCCTTAGTTATCGGTCACGCACAAGTTCTGGCCTTTCTTCTGTAACTATTGGTTCCTGGTCAGCGTTGGCAGTGATTTTGCGCGACAAATAAACGTCTTTGTGTTTCTTTACTCAAGATCGCTTCTCTGCTCCTCGGCTTGTTCGGAATGCACAAAAAGCTCTTCGTCGCGAGGTAATGGTACTTATAGTTTCCTAAATAAGGATGGTAAATAAATTACTTACTCTTGTATTCTTTACAATACACTGTGTCATTTCCTATGAATGTGCAATATTTCCTATGGGTTATAAGAGAAATAAATTATTTGTCGGGAAACCGCAGTCGGCAATTCATCTTACTCTCGAGTTCCACATTTCGGTTCCTTTTCATTCATCTTTACAAGTGAGCAGAATTCTTTGAGGTGGACGACTGTCTTATTAATGTCTTGACGATCTTGCCGCAAGCAAGGGCGGTCCCGCCCAGTTGAATTTATAGTCCATGCACTTGTATGCCGGCACCAAAACTGCAAAATAAAATAAAAATTGCCTTCTCGATATCTGCTGTTTATGCACAAAAATATATCTTACATCGAGGTATAAGAAATGCAGTTCATTTTTTCGCTACCCATTATATTGTCGCGAAGACCGCGTCGCATAGAATGTTTTCTTGTTCTTTTTTCTTTTTCGCCTGCTTTCTTAGAAGGGTGCTCGAGCAAACGAGCCGGCGCACCGCAGGGAGTCTTCTTGACGACGTGGCACAGAAAATGAAGACCATGTGTGCGCGTCGCGGCCATTTTCTGGAAAGCGTTGTTTGTATTAGTTTTGTGGCGAGGCCCGATGCACGCGATCATAAAAGCTCGTGGAACATCGTTACCTTCGACCTGCCTGACTGGTCCGGGTAAGCCGTTTTCCTATTGGTGGGAGGCAGTGGTGCTCCGAGACGTTCGTGTTGCCGTGGATGCTTAAAAGTGCTATTTAAGCGGCGACACTGGCCTTTTTGGAGAGCGGACTAGGGGACCATGACGCTCGAAACCACCGGGGACCAGTTCGGCAGGCCGACGGGGTATGATACCATTTTCTATGTTGTATAATTTTTGCCCTGTGTGTTTTCCAACTTCAAGATGTCTTAGCTAAATAAACCCCCCAATGAGTGCTCTCCCAATTCACTGTGTCGACTCCTCATCGCTTGCCTGCGCGGAGTGGCTCCCACGCCTCTTCGTCTTTCTGACCTTCAGATGCGTCTAACATTAACGGCCCCGACGTTTCGCTACAATATGCTGATTTCCAAATCTGCAATATCAATTGAAATAATTACTGTTGTTCTGCGGGTTGTAAAGGTACAAAATATAAAAGCAGTAGCTATATATGCTATGCAGGGGTGATTCAGGAGACAATAATTAATATGTTCAATTTCTTTTATGTTTTCTTAAAAAGCTTTTTCGCGGGATATCGTTGTTATAGTGATGAATACGCGGCAGTGGTAAAATTCAGTCACGGCTCCTGCAACCGTCGCGCTAGACAAAAGCACATCATCTCCCTCTACGGGCAACTTGGTGGGATGCGAAAGCATCGCGGGGGTGCGGGGGGGGGGGGGGGGGGTGCGCATCGAGTTTCTGTTTAGTTTCACTTGGCAACACAACCCAATAAAAGTTAGAGTGAGAGAATCGGTGGCGCTGCCGCTGCAACTAGCGCCGACGTTGACGTTGTTCATGGCGTTTCGCACATCGTTGCACAGAGAATGACGGAAGCACAGCGAACGCGCGCTGTATACTGCGCCGCGACACTTGCGCCTCCTACCGGCGTACCCTTAGAGAGAGAGAGGGAGAGAGTTATATGCAATGATTTGCTGCGCCGCACCTGTGTCGGAGAGGGGGAGAGGGGAGGAGGATAGCGCCTACCTGCGTAGGAGAGGAGAACGAGGGAGAGTTGCGCATGCGCAATATCGGTGCGGACGCCGCAGAACGGACACTGCCCCGAAAATGAAATACTCTCGCATCTAAAACTCCCAATCCAAGTACGGTCGTCGCTAGTACAGAAATATGTATTGACATCACGTCGCTGCTGCTCTTAACCACAGGACGTTTCTTCTTACCAACAGCGCACACAAGAGTACAGTTTTTGAGCTTGCCATTATTACCATAAGTATTCCTCACAAAGCATGGCCATATTGCATATCTAGCTATATATGGCACGTGTCCGCACGTGGCCATATTTGCCCAATACGTATCAGTCTTACATGGCATTCCTCGTGTTGGTCTTTCATTGCCATATATGTTTCTACCACGATTTGTAGAAATACGGCCACATACGGCCACGGGCCCTATATAGCCACATGTGCCTAATTCCTGATATCGTCGTATGTGACAGCTTTGTAAGGGGCAGCATGAGCCGCATTTACTGCGCGCTTGCTACTTCTTGCTGCCCTGAAATGGCGACAAGCTCAGTAACAGTTACGAATACGATCAGCACGTCTCGTCAGCATGCCTGCATGTTCGTCGTTAAGGCGAAATCTTAGCCCAGTCTATTCTGTTTGGTAAAGACATACAGATGAATTTACCTCCAAGGATTGCTTGCTGGAGATACAAGAAGCATAACTACGTGCCCTGTCAGGAGACTTGTCCGTAACGTGTTGAATATAGTGAATTACCGCTGATAACTAATATTTTACTGTACTTTTGTGGTCCTTCAGATTCTTTCATTGAGGAACGATGATCCTGGAAATTCAATTATTTTTCTCCTGTGATGGATTACAAAATTACAAATTACAATTGACTCCGAGGCACGCTTCCAAGCACTGCGCAATCACGAGCTGGAGTGCTAAGTGTTCGTTCGGTATAACACCGCACTTTCCTCTAGCGCATTTTTGAAATGAGTTTTTTCAGCGTTGCACCGGACGCCTGCGCGAGAGAACGCGGGCGAATGACCATCACAAATTTCGAGATACAGGTGCTGCTGGAACTAAACAAGGTGCAGAGAAAAAAAAACATGGAATCCATAAACGCTGAATAATTATTTAAAATATGGCGTGGCACATAAAGCAAGGCAGCCGGTGAAATCGAGCCAGAAAAATCGGTACCTGGACGCACGTATGCGCCAAAATCTTTTTTGCCATATTTCAAGCTGCTCTTTAGATTTAACATGGCAGTGTACACCCACTAAATAACTTGTATGCGACCCTAATGTTTCAATTAGGTTTCTGCTAGTGGTATTCGCATATCAGTAGTGCTGTGAAGGTTGTCTAACTTGATGTACACTACACTCTTAGCATGGTAACCTTTAGTTTATTTTATAGGTGTACAAAAATGTGAAAATATGCTCCTTTATAAAGGTTAAAAGCACTTTAACCTTTATAAAGGAGCATATTTTCACATTTTTGTGCACCTATAAATAAACTAAAGGTTACCGTGCTAAGAGTGTACCGACATATCGAATCCCGGTATGAGCTAGGCATGATTTATTTATTTATTTACTTACTTCCTAATAATTAAATGTCTCTTTAATGACGAGGCACATTTCTTTATTTGATATGTATACATGAAGCTGCACTGTGAACATTCATTTCTGGTATTCCTTTTCCCCACATCTAACGACCCCCGCCACGGTGGTCTAGTGGCTACGGTACTTGGCTGCTGATGCGAAGGTCGCGGGATCGAATCCCTGCCGTGGCGGCTGCATTTCGTTGGAGGCGAAATGTTGAGGCCCGTGTACCGTGCGATGTCAGCGCTCGTTAAGGAACCCAAGGCGATCCAAATTCCCGCAGCCCTCCACTACGGCGTCCGTCGTAACCACACCTGGTTTTGGGATGTAAAACCCAAGAAATCGATCAACATCTAACGACTACAGTTATCGAAAACGGATACGGGAGGTGCACTAAAGGTACTGCTCAAGAAAGACGAACGCCATTCGGTGCTCGCGCCACTGATAACGTTTGATGAAATTGTAAGGTAAGCACATACGGATCCGATTTTCTCCACTTGTTCTGCCGGAGGCTTCGTGATTTATGCTGCACTATAGATGTGCGCATGCGTGCTACCGTTATAAAAAGAAGTTGTATGAAAAGTAACGCATGGAAGTAATCGATTACTTTGGTGCAATTATACAGTTACACTTCTTGAGGGTTTTATTGTAATTGTAATCGGACACTGCTGCACAGGAATTGATTGTAAGTTTTATCTATTACACTATTCAGTAACTTGCACAAGTCTCCTTGTTATCTATGGCACCCGTGTATCCTTTTCTTTCGTAGGTGGTCTTTCGAGCCATACTCAATTCAGCACACTCATCGTTACATATTTAAGGTTACTGCTGAAAGAGTAGCTTACCACGAAGCAGGAAAAATCAAATAAACAATAAGCCGTTTTAATAAATGCGTGTTGATAAGACGGCTCAGTTTAGCTCTACCACAATACGAATCGTTTTCTATTACCACAATCAATGTGAGATGTAAAGCTCGCACCGCTGCTGGTGCGAGCTTTGCATCTCATGGGGAGATGTGCCACCCATATATATATATATATATATATATATATATATATATATATATATATATATATATATATATATATATAGATATATATGTCATGGACAGATCTGCCACCTATGCATGTATGATTTTGAACCTACATTTCGCAGTGATAAGGCCCTGACGCCTTGAGGAGCAGTTCAAGTTTTCGTCCCTACACAGATAGGCTTAATCACACCGCAACAATGACTCAGCTTGATAACGTATTTCTATGAAGGGACAGTGGCATGGGTGGTCATCATCAATCACGGCTCAGGTATGGCTCGTGCTTTTCGAGCATTCTTTCGCAGTACTTAACAGCAGTTTCACAGCAGGAATGGGAAAATGAATGATACTGTGGCAGAAAAGCTTGCTCATAAAGCAGTTAAGGATGCGGGGCACGCAGTTCAACTGACATATCTCTGAGGTAAGTGCACAAACAGACCACGAGGAATATTATTCATCATATCGTCGGAGTTATCTTGCATAAAGAGCTTACCGTATGGAACGCATTGCATACGGTGGTACCTTGTGTTGAATCCTCATTTTCGCCACACTTTTGCAATGCTTCATCATCTGCATCGCACCATTGTTCTCCACAAATAAAGTTTAGGACAAAGACGGTAAGCTTAAGCATACCAGCCATTGCTCCCACTTTGAGCGAAAGATGTTCCACGCTTACACCCACAAGCAGAAACACTTATATACTTCCATCCAGTAATTATTAGTGCTATTTTTCTTTTAAAGTGGGCAGGGGAAAGGGACGCCTTATGACTTCACTGACGCAACGTCAATCGCTATGTAGTGATGACTAACCCGTTGAAGACGATGAATAACAGGCAGCGTCACTTTAGCTATTTATTGACAAGTCGGCTTGTCTTTGCCTGGGCACAAAACGCGCTTCCTAGCTTCCGTTTCTACACTCTTTGTACCCTTTCCCACCTGCTCACAAGCAGTGAACAAGAGAGCCAGGTGGGAGACAAAGAAAAAAATGGTTGGAGAAAATGGCGGGGCCGTCTCCCTTTCCATCTATTAGCTTGACTGGTAGATTGTCAATGACGTGCGGCATAGAAGGAAAAGAAAAGAAGGCGCTGGCACCTTTGTAGTCTTCCTGGAACTGGATGGATAGTCAGCGCTTGGAAAAACACTTTCGTATTATGAAGTGATCGTGCAGTACATGAGAAACGGCTTAACTTATATTCGGCACGGCCGTTATTATTCAGGTTATTCAAGGTTTATTCAAATTCATATACAATTAAGTACAAGTACATAATACAGAATATAATACAGAAGGAGCTCCCAAAGTACAAACTGTCAGGTGGACCTCATGTAAGTACATGTGCAGAGAAATAAGGAATACAGCTAGGCAACGAAGGGAACAAACAGCAAGTAAATAAAAAAAATTAAAAATTATATGTGTAAGCAAAAAATACACCAGTAATAGAACAAGAGTATGACTAACTAAGAAAACAATAATAATAAAACATCATAACATATGCGCAACACTTTCAAACGTTAACTTCCTATTGAGCCTAAAACACTTGAAACTTCCCGTTGGAACGTTTATATCCTCAGGATTGAGTGTATTGAACTTGTAGTAATGTATGATTCTCCTTATTTCTTTTCTCTATGGGAGCAACAACTTGACTGAAGTGTAGGAAGTTTGTATCCGCCAAAACTACGACCAGCCACAAAGTTCTCTGCACTACCTTCGGCAACTATTTGTCAGCGCGGTGTCCGTTAATTCTAAAATGCACTGGTTACCCAGTTTTCACCCAACGCGATTCAAAAGACATTCATTATTTCTTATGTGGCGAGTGGCGGGCCCCAAAAGGCATCCGACTTAGAAGGAGAGAAAGAAGACGTGTGTGTTATACGCTGTGGCGCCGCTCGTGAGAGGCGCGAGGCCCGCGAAGCGCGAGAGAGCGAGACAGGCCAGCGAGCTTGCAGCGAAGACGTGCTGTTCTCGGGGAACGTCGCGGCTACCGGTCCGTTGCGGTTCCCGACTGTTCTCGGGTGCGGTCTTGTTCTCGGGGAGCGACCGCTCGGCTACCGGTCCGTTGTGGCTCTACCAGTGCTCGGGCAGCTGCTCGAAGGGCCTGTGCTTGTGGCCACAGGCTAGGCCGTGCAGCGAACCGGCGACGCTTTGGGCCGCTGGTCGCGGCCGTCCACGAGGTCTCGCCTAACTCCAAGACTACGCGCCTCGGGCCCGTCGACAGAGTCAGGTTGGCGCTTCGGCTACGACGGCACCGTAGCGACACCGCACCGACGCCGCACGGTGACACGAGCGAACCGCGCGAGTGGTACGTGTCAGTCAACATAGTGCGGTCACGTGAGACTCCAAGGGACAATTTGTACGAGCGAACAACTTCGACGCGACTGACGCGACTACAGTATTTGTTTAGGTGTACGTCCCTGTGCTGATATAAATGTTTGTCCGTGTCTGTGCCTCAGCCCCTTTCGTCTGAGTGCCTGGGCCCACGAACATCTTACACTTATAATGTTTCAATTTCTCTTATAACCGTGATGCCGAAACCACCGGCTAGTTAGAGAATGATCTAACCGTACAAATTGGTTTACTGTCTCACTTTACGGTCTCTTTAACGTGCACTGGCATACCTCAGTACAGAAGCCTCAGCATCATGCTTCCATCGCAATGCAGCCGCTGCGGCCGGGATTCGATCCCGCAACCTTCGGATCAGCAGCCGAGTGCGATAGTGGTCTGCTGGCGGTACGGATTTCGATGAAGGGGAAATGTCTGGGCCGCTATACTGTGCGACGTCAGCGCACGTTAAAGAACCCAAGGTGGCCGAAGTCTTCGGAGCCCTCCATTATGTCCTTTCTCATAGTCGTATAATGGTACTGGGACGTAAAAGCCGGGAAGTTAACAACAATTTAACAGAGGATGTTGCAGACAATTTTATTATCGCACATCATACAGCTTCGACGAATTCAACCATGCTATACTTCAAACAATTGTCACACCCTTGGAGACACAATGCAGAGAACCGTATCTAATATAAAGATTCAATGCACTCCGGCCTGTGGGATTGCATCAACGCTCCAAAGGTAGTTCTTAATTCCATCAGATACAATACTGGTTTAACGACCGTGACTAGTGAGAGCTTAGCCGCTGCGCGAATATAACATAATGATGTTCTTCCAGGAAAGTCTCGCTCCAGGTGCTCACTCCCCATCCATTTCAACAAAGGGTACATTGGTTATCGCGTGTTCTTTTCTATTCCCATTGTCTCCTATGTCGTTGACAATCCATTACTCAGGCGGACACATGGAGCCACTGCCACCTTTATTTTCTCGTTTTTTCTTCTTCGCACCTGCCTCTCTTCCCTTTCCTGTGTAAGTGTGGGTAGAGGACACAAAGCATCTGGAAACCTCCTCTAGGGAAGGCAGCTGTTACCCTAGAGAATGCAAGTCGACTTTTCCACACACTGATCTGGCGGCTTTCTCTGCCTTTCATCGTTCTCAAAGATCTGTTCGATGAATCGCCGCCTTACCTCGAGCGCCTGCTCTAGTGCGGGAGGCGGGATAGTCACATGGTGCTTGCAGTCACAATGATACTCACATGAAGCTTTCAATCAATAATACTGTCAAAGCCACCGTGAGTATTAAATTCGTCGTTCCTCGAATGCACTTCTGTGAAATCGTCATTAAACAGCAGCTTCACAATAGACAACTGACGCACTGGGAGACCTTTTCCAAGTGCAACACGCACGACTTCCAATAGCATGCCGGTTTGAATTACTTTAGCGCCTTTATAGAGTCAAACTTTAGCTAATCAAACCATCTCGTTTCGTCTAAGAGCGCTTTCATTCGATATATATATATATATATATATATATATATATATATATATATATAGATATATATATATATATATATATATATATATATATATATATATATATAAACAGAATTGACGATGCGCCTCTTAGAGAACGACGGTTTATTAAGTCAACGTTTCGGTCGGAGCCCGACCTTTTTACGTTGACTTAATAAACCGTCGTTCTCTAAGAGGCGCATCGTCAATTCTGTTATAGACTAGCGGCAACCCAAGCTATTTTGCATATACAGTCCTATATATATATATATATATATATATATATATATATATATATATATATATATATATATATATATATATATATAGGCACTGGATCTTGACTGCTGTGCGTTGTCAGTGCACGTTAAAGAACCCCAGGTGGTCTAAATTTCCGGAGCCCTCCACTACGACCTTTCTCTCCTCTCTGTCTCTTTCACTCCCTTTCCCCTACCCCTACGGACGCTTAGCCGTGCTCCCTACATGGGCTGCAGAAATTAGCGGCCTTTCCTAACCGAAACACAACCAATCAATCAATGAAGTGCCGGTGGGAGATTTCACCTTTGCGTAGTTGAACCATAAGGATTCGTAGCGTGCGCGTTAACTATATTATTCCGGAATTCGGCACGATCTACGATGAACCTCCCGAGCTTCGCCCACTCATCATCATTCACTCCGTGGATATGCGTGAATTTTTTTTCACGATACGACCTTGCACTACATGAGTGCACGGCGTGGCGGTTAGGACGTCGAAAATGATGAAAAGGGAATGTCATCATAGCTACCGTTTTCAGAATTAGGCTTGTCTTTGTCAGGGCAACAACAACTGCTTTACCCAGCGTCAATTACTATGCGCTTCCGAACCTCTCTCCCACACTCATAAGGAGAGAAGGAGAAAAGAGGCAGGTGCGAAAGATGTAAGGGAAAAAGGTCGGCGTTGTTCCGCGCATTGCAAGTGTATCAAAAACTGGCCGAGTTGGCAGGAATCCACTTCTGAAAGCTTTCTTCGGTGCACAGACAACAGACAATGACGCACTTAAGGTACGAAGAAAAGGAAGCCCTGACTCCCACGTCATTTTGAGGCACTGAACTGTGAGTCCGCACCTGCTTGCCCTTTTACCTGGCGTCTTTGTCCTGTGCGCACTGCATAAAGCGCCTATTCTAGTTCCATGTTTTCCCGTGACTAATGGGTTGTGGAAAAGTGTGGTAGAAAATAAAGAACGTGATGGCGTCATTGTACTGTTCGTGGAACTGAGCGGACTGCCAGCTTGAAAAGATACTTTCGCAGATGATTGATTTCTAGGGCTTCCCGTCCCAAATCCATGATATCATTGTGAGAGACGACGAAGTGGAGGGCACCGAAAATTTCGTCCACCTGGGGTTCTTTAACGTGCACTGACTGACATCGCACAGTACAGAGGCCTCATCATTTCGCCTTCATCGGAAGGCAGCTGCCGCGGTCGGGATTTGATCGCGTGACATTTGGACCAGCAGCCGAGTGCCATAGACAACAGAACACCGCGGCGGGGCCAGTTAGGTTGTATCGGCGAAACGGCTTAACACTTACTCGCAGTGACCTGTAACGCGCTACTGTGTATAACAAACTCAAAAGCTCAATTTGAAACGTCTATGCCTGCAGGCTCGAGTGAATTGAATACAGGCATGAGATACACGATTACCTGTACTTTCCTTATTTGAGGGGGCAGAAATTCAAGTTAAGTATATAATATTTATGTTCGCCAAAAATGTGGTCAACTTAAAAAAATGCCGCGCCACTGTTTTCGGAATTAGTCGCGCTGTCTCCGTGGCATGCAGTTAAACTAACATTGATTCCTTGTCCGGTTTCACCAATGTAAACACTTGTGACAGAGTCAACATTACAACAATGTAAATGACCTTTAAACTCGTGAAAGTAACACTGGCCTATATATAATGTACATTGTCACTTCGCGTGTTTTTAGCACTAAAATCATTTTGATCGTGTTTACAAGTCTCACATCTTTGATGAGAGCGAGGTATTACGTTGGCTGTATACTGAGTCATTCCTTTTCCCTGAACTTGCATGTGTTTAAAGGATCCTTGCAATAATTTCCGAACATTGTCTAAAAAATTGAAGCTTCCGCTAATGACCCAAGGCTAGCGAAGCAGATGGGCACTTGACTGGTCTGTCTCCCGCACACCCGCACCTCGTCGAGGTCTGAGGCTTCGCTAGGCCCAGCGAACGCTTCTCAAAACTTTTGCACCGAGCTCAGCGTAAAGATGCCCGCGTCGAACCACAGAGGGTGGCAAACCCGGCCCACGGGCCCTCGGCTTGATGCCGTCACACCCACTTGTTAGGCTACACTATGCGTTTGTGCATAGCTTGGCGCCATGAGAGTACGAATGCTCTCTAATGGGAAGCTATGCACAAACGCACAGCTTTGCGTCCGCCGCGGTGGTCTAGTGGTTACGGTACTCGGCAGCCACACACAAAACGCAAGTTCGATCCCGGCCGTGGCGGTCGCACTTTCGATGGTGGCGGAAATGCCAGAGGCCCGTGTACTGTGCGTTGTCAGCGCACGTTAAAGAACCACAGGTGGTCTAAATTTCCGGAACACTCCACTACGGCTTTTCTCTCCTATCTATCTCTTCCACTCTCCTTCACTTCCATTCATGTTATACCGATCTCATTGAGAGAGGGATCAGCCACGTTCTTTTTTTTAAGACTCGTTCGCTGGGCCTCGCAGTGCTTTGCGAGGCGTTTCCGGAAGCCTCGGACCAGGACTAAGTGCAGGTGTACGAGAGACAGACCTGCACCAGCAAAGTTCCCATCAGCTTCGCTGCTTTGCTAGCCTTGCGTTATCAGCACAAGCCTCGTTATTTTAGACGATGTTAAGAAATTATCGCAAGGATCCTTTAAACCCATGCAGGTTCATGCAAAAGGAAAGACTCAGTATATAGCCAACGTCATAGCATGCTCTCTTCGACGATGTGACCTTAATGTTAGAAGCACGCGAAGTAATAATATCCATTATATATAGGCCAGTGTTACTTACGCAAGCGCAAAGGTCGTTTACGTTGTTGTAATGTTGATTCTGTCACAAGTGTTTACATTGGTGAAACCGAAAAACGAAATTAATGTTAGTTTAACTGCGCACAACGCAGACACCGCGACTAATTCTGAAGACTGCGATGCGGCATTTTAATATGACCATAGTTTCGGCGACAGGACAATTATATACTTGCCCCGTCACGGTGGTCTAGTGGCTATGGTACTCGGCTGCTGATCCGAGGGTCGTGGGATCGAATCCCGGCTGCGGCGGCTGCATTTCGATGGAGGCAAAATGTTGAGGCCCGTGTGCTGTGCGATGTCAGTGCACGTTAAAGAACCCCAGCTGGTCAAAGTTTCCGGAGCCCTCCACTACGGCGTCTCTCATGATCAGAGCTAGTATTGGGACATTAAAGCCCACATAATAACAATTATATACTTAACTCGAATTGATCCTCCTTCAAATATAGAAAGCACAGCTAATCGTGGATCCCATGTCCGTCATCAATGCACGCGAGCCTGCAGGCACAAACGTTTCAAAGTGATCTTTTCAGTTTGTTATACATAAAAATGGCAGATCCCACGTGCAGTTGGAATCAAGAAAACGCGAAGCACGCATCAGGAACGTCAAATGAATCTGCATTGTTGTCTGGCTATACAGATTTTGCTACACGCAAAGTTAACGAAACGGCCGCAAGAGAAGCAAGACTGTGGCATGTAAACCATGCCGCTTGTGACACGCATGTTATGATTGTAATGTTATGACCTGTCAGTTACGTTCGTCATGCAGTCGTGTTGTGCCATACAAATTTTCGTATACATCCCATTAACGAAACGGCCAGGAGAGCACCGAGACCGTGACATGTAAATCATGTCGCTCATGACATGCATGTCATGACCTGTCATTTATGTTCGTCATGCAGTCATGTTGTGCCATACCAATTTTCGTGTACATCGAATTAACGAAACGGACAGGAGAGCACCGAGACCGTGGCATGTAAATCATGTCGCTCATGACATGCATGTCATGACCTGTCATTTATGTTCGTCATGCAGTTATGTTGTGCCATACCAATTTTCGTGTACATCCAATTAACGAAACGCCAGGAGAGCACCGAGACCGTGGCATGTAAATCATGTCGCTCGTGCATGTATTTCATAATATTCATGCTATGACCTGTCGCTCATGTTCGTCATGCAGTCATGTTGTGCCATACCATTTTCGTATACATCCCAGTAACGAAACGGCCAGGAGAGCACCAAGACCGTGGCATGTAAATCATGCCACTCGTCACATGCAAGTCATGATATTCATGTTATGACCTGTCATTTATGTTCGTTATGCAGCCATGTTGTGCCATACCAATTTTCTTATACATCCCATTAACGGAAAGGCCGAAAGAGCACCAAGAACGTGGCATGTAAATCATGCCGCTCACGACATGCATATCATGATTTTCATGTTTGACTTGTCATTTATGTTTGTCATGCAGTCGTGTTGCGGCATACCAATTTTCGTACACATGCCATCAACGTAACGGCCCCAAGAGAGCACCAAGACCGTGACGTGTGAATCATTCCGCTTATGACATAGATAGATAGATAGATAGATAGATAGATAGATAGATAGATAGATAGATAGATAGGATAGATAGATAGATAGATAGATAGATAGATAGATAGATAGATAGATAGATAGAATAGATAGATAGATACGCTCAATATCGCCGAAGTTCGCCAAGAAATGCTATGCATTTAATAGCGCGTTGCAGACATCGGCGAGTAAATGTTAAGCCGTTCCGCCGATAGAACGAAACCGGTCCCGCCACGGTGTTCTGTTGGCTATGGCACTCGGCTGCGGATACGAAGGTCCCGAGATCAAAGCCGGCCGCGGCGGCTGCATTTCTATGGAGGCGAAATGTTGAGGCCGGTGTACTGTGCGATGTCAGTGCACGTTAAAAAATCGCAGGTTGCCGAATATCCGGAGCCCTCTACTACGGCGTCTCTCATAATCAAATCGTCGTTTTAGAACGTAAAATCCCAGAAATGCAGAATGCAATTAATGCATAAAATAGAATGGAGTTGCGCATAAATGTTTATGTATACTCCGCAGTGCAGTTCATGTATAAAATGTTTGTCACATCACTGTTGACGTACCTGCATCCACTAAAAAATCTCTCTGTAATTGCCTATACAACAAACGCCATGGTTGTAGCCCTCATACTACTGAAAATGTTTCTGAGCGTCTAGGACTTAATCTGAAAGAAGGCACTGTTTAGGCGATTATCCCTGCCACTAACTGCTTACACATAAGTGCGCCAGAAGAAAAGTCTATTAATTATGCCCGAACAACCACACCGTGTGCCTATTTAAATGCGAAGCATTTCTTAGCGAACTTCGGCGAGTTTGAGCGTATCTATCTATCTATCTATCTATCTATCTATCTATCTATCTATCTATCTATCTATATATCTATCTATC